>JABUQX010057218.1:0-15000 GCA_015478945.1 Trachelipus rathkii | reverse complement strand
GGGCGACTTGTTACTTCACGTTTAATGCTTGTTTTTAGTGATGTTGTCAAATGACTCAAGTAAATGGAAAATTTTGCCACTGAAAATCAGTCAACATTTCTGATTGCATTCAGCAGCGTATAATGGATAGGGGAACTATTTGTTCAAACAATCTTTTAAGCATATCATAAGTTCTGTTCGAGCGTTGTAGAAACGTTTTGAATTAATTTATGCTGTTTGGCATTCAGCTGCATCTGTAAAGTTTAAGCTTTGCAGCTGCCGGTTGCTGAATGGGTGAAAATGTGAGAGGATATGTATCTGTAAGTAAGAAAATATCTTTAACAGACTTCTGACATAATTAATATTGAATCGTGAATGCATAGTTTGCAACATGTGAATTAAAACATGAAATTGTAGCAAGCCACTCTCCCTTATACCAGCTTCCATGTTTGGTCCATTATCCGTATCACTTAATAGAATCTATTTTTTTAGAATCATTTGAAAAAGTCAAAGGGCGCTATATAGGATCCTGACAAATGACAAAGAATTTCGCCATATTGGCTACAAAATTGGCTTAATATTTTTATTTTTTGGAAAATAAGTTTCTAAAAAATTTCAATTGTTAATGAATAATATACTTATTCCTGTTTACTGTTGGACGTAATTTATTTGGTTATAAGCTCAAATATTCGGCCCGAATAGTTCGGCAAAGCCGGAATACCGAATATTCGGTATTTTGGCCGTATAGGCCGAATAACGTATACTTACCGAATATTCGGCACATCCCTAATATATATATAATATATATATATATATATATATATATATATATTATATATATATATATATATATATATATATATATATATATATTATATATATATATATATTATATAAATATATATATATATTATATATATATATTATATATATAAAAACTACTTTTTATTTTAAAAACCCCCCCGTTTTAAGCTTTTTTATAGTTTTTTTTTTTTTTTTCCCCTAGCAGGGGGTAACACGGGGGAGACACAGGAAATCGCACTTTAAGGCCGGCTATCCCAAAAAACCAGCGCCACCACGTGTTAGCAGTCAAGTTTCAATTCTTTGCCCCCAGGTAGATAAAACCAACTGCTACGCGGAGGATATTGAACCAGCGTCCTCTCGTATGAGAGGCGGTTACTCAACCTCTGCCGCCAACGAATATATAGATATATATATATTATATATATATATTATATATATATATATATTAATATATATTATATATATATATATTATATATTATATATATATAATATTATATATATATATATATATATCCTATATATATATTATAATATATATATTATATAATAATATATATATATATATATATAGTATATATATATTATATATATATATATATTATATTCTTTCTTTCTTTTTTTTCTCTCACTTTCTACTCTTTGCCCCAAGATTGGGGGGTAAGGTGCGCTACAACATGCATCGGAAAAGAAAGCAGTAGGAGAACCTGACAAGTCGAAAAGAAAGCCCAGCCTTTACGCCCCCCTCTGTACCATTAATTAGGTGAGAGCTCGTCACAGACAGAAAAATCCAACCCTAGAGCATCATGGACCGCGACGGACCCTCACTAGGTAATCGTCAATGTAAAGGGTTCATCCCTTTTTCCCCAGGTGGGCCACAACCATGCCCCATACAAAACCCCGCATTCTCTTCTCCTATCATGCACCTTTATTTCTTCGCCTCTGCCAAACTCAACATTTCTACTCCTTCAGACATATTCGGTTCACCGGACTCCAAGTCCACTTTCCTTCGGCTCTCCGCAAGCCGGTCGGTTCCCCAACACACTCGCCACTATATTACAATCCGCCTTAACCAACCTTACTATCATCATTCCTTTCCACATGACAAACCATCTCAACTACTTTCATTATTCTCTCATTTACCCCCTTTCTTCAACCACACCACTCTCTAATACGTTCATTCCTCTCTATATCAATTCTTCTCACACCTAGCACACCCCTAAGACTTGTCACATCTGAACACATTGATGAACTTCTAGATTCTATACTTTTTTCCAGACCATAGTTCACTACTGCTATACAATAACACAGGGTAACAACATACCCTCAATGTAAGGACCCTAGCACACTCAAGACTTAGTCCGCTTTGCATTCACCAACGATTTAATTGCACCAGCCACCTTCCTGCCATTCACAACTTTCCTACTACACTCTGCCTTCGTCCGTTCCCTTCTCATCCAACATATAACCTAAATATATTTTAAATCAGGACACTTGTTCTAGCTGTTCACCCTCTAACATAACTTCACACTGAAGGGAATGTCCCTCACTCACAACCAGTAACCTTACTCACTATATCACGTTTACTTTCGCCCCTTGCCTTTCCACACCCTGCCAAAATCTTCTCTATTTCAATCCTCTCAAACTCTCTTCAGATTCGCCACACAGACCAAATCATACCGCATTATAATTAGTAGGGCACCTCCACTCAACTTCCATTTCCACCATTCATAAACAACCCATTTCCTGCATCCCCACCTCGAATTCTTTCATAACCACCCCATCCATATACAAATTGAATAACCCAAGGAGACATAACACAACCCTGTCTTACTCCGCTATTAATCCTAAACCAATCACCATTGACACCATTTATTCTTACACACGCTTCACTATCGTCATACATACTTTTGATTCCATTCAGAAGCCTACCACCAACACCATATATCACTAACACCTGCCCCCATAAAGCTTCCCTATTAACTCATCATACGCTGTTGCAAATCCATAAACCTAAATACAATTTATTCTCTTTCTCCTCATTTTCTCAAATCCATTTGTTCAGTTAAAGATTTGATCCAACCACATCCTCTACCACTCCTAAACGCACCTTGTTCTTCACCAATCAGTCCCTCAGTCACTCGACGCACTCTTATATATATATATATATATATATATATATTATTTTTTTTTTTTTAAATAGGATCAACGAGTACGAACAAGAGAACAGGATGAGCATTATGAATTTAGCAATTGTTTTTGGACCTTGCCTTTTGTGGCCAGAAACTACATCAGGATTTGACCTCATGACTGATGCCATGTTGCATAATCGAGTTGTTGAATCACTCCTTTCCCTTTTTGATGAAATTTTCAGAAAGAAATAGGTGAGTTGTTGTTGTTGTTGTTGTTATTATTATTATTATTATTATTATTATTATTATTATTATTATTATTATTATTATTATTATTATTTAATAAAAGGTGCATTTTGGAGGCGCTTGGTTGGATAATACTAATGATTCCACGATTAATTAATGTTCCTTTTGGCACGAATGAAAAGTTATGAATGGTATGTTGTTTACTGGAAAGGCAACTATATATGCCCATTAATCTTAAGAGAATTGTGGGAAAATATGTTATGAAAGAGAGCTGTAAAACGTTATTGGAACGCCAAAGTAAAGGTCGCAAACATTACTTTGAAAATATAAGTTTTGGAACCAGAGGTTTACCGTAGGACTCGAATCAAAATGAAAACGAGATCTTTGGGTAGTCTGTCAAATGGATGTTAGATTTTTTCAATTTTTTTTTTAAATTGGCTAATTTTGACTAAAGGTTAAATTTTAGAGAGGGTGCTAGTGTGAAAAGGATGTTGAATATGGGATGGAAATTATTTTTGAAGAATGTAAAATAATGAAACTAGGGCAGGCAGTTTTAGAAGATTGAATTCATTTGTGATAGCATAAAGTGATAAGAAACTGTAAAAATCTTATAAAATGGGATAGAAAATATGCGGGAAAGCTCTAAGGCAGAATCTGCCTGAAGGTCTTTTAAGCCTTGGGGTGGTAGGGCTCAGAATATATGGATAATCAGAATCCAAAAGTGAATTACCCAAACTCAATGATATATGAAATATTTTTTTTTTTTAATGTTAAGCTATTATTTATTTTTATTATTTATTATTTTTAGAACAAACAAAAAATCTGAGAAAATGAACTAAAAGAAATTGTGTGTTAGCTCTGAGAAATAATTACATAGTATTACTCATATTTACTTTATTATACAAATTAAGATTCGTGCCAAAGACATTGCTTGTACAAACTACGTTCTTAATATTTTCAATTTTAATAAATAAAACTTAAAAATAGAATGAAGACAATTGAAAGCTTAGTGTAATAGTTATTTACTAAATTAGTGTATTGAGACACAATTATTCATTCTATCCTTCTTTGGTAAAGAGGCAATTCACATTTTAGAATGAAAATTTCTAAATGAGGTAATTCACATTCCCAGAATGGGAATTGCTAAATCAGTCAATTGTTTCTGATTAGGTATAAATAGGAATTCACATTTTTTGTTGCATTTTGTTAATTAAATAGGTATATGAAATTTGTACATATTTTTTAATTTTTATTTATTGTTTTTCCCACAGGCCTTCTTAAACCATTTTCGTCTCCAAGTTACCACGTTTACTGTCAAACGTAATTTTTTTTATTGTTATTATATTTTTTAAATTACTTTTAGGAGTCCACGTGTAATCGTACATATTATTATTATTATTATTATTATTATTATTATTTTCAATATAGATAATAGAATGGTGGGGGAACTTTCAAGAGTGTTTGGGCTGCATATGCGTTGTGGGAGGGGGGAGGGGGTAGGAGCTTGATATGACATGTTGATGACATTTTGTTTTAAGTTTTTTTTTCTTTTATTTAATATACAAGTTCAGTGTTTGCCTTAAAGTTAGGGATTTTTTTTTTTTAGTATTTTTAGGTTAGGTTAGTATTTATTATTTTTAACAGATTTTGACGCCCCGATGAGAAAATTTAAATTTAATTATTATTATTATTATTTTTATTATTATTATTATTATTAATTAGAAGTTTTGAATAGGTTAGGTCTGCTAAATTTTTGATGGTAGTGGAAATACCAAAAGATGCAAAAAAAGGTGTAACAGGTTGTGATGTGTTGTGTGTGTGTATGAAGCATTAAAATTTTGTAAATACATAGACAAATCTTTATGTATATTCGATATACTCTTCATAACTTCTTCGATCGTTGTTGATAAAAACCACATTGGTTCTAAAATTAAGTCTTATGTAACGTATACATAGGGTTCATTTTTATTCGAATGGTTCTGGTGTGTGTGTGGGTTATAATCCTTATATATTATACCAATATATATCATTGTTCCCATTTGAGGACTTCCCCCTGGGGTCGAATTTTAACTTAAGTAATCCCCTTCCCTTCAATCTCTTCATTCTTGACTTCGAGATCGCCCAACCCTTATTTATTTTTTCCCCCATTTTTCTTTTGGGGGAAACCCTTTCGGGAAAAGAATCCCGGGGCCCCCATCGCAGGTCCAATGGATTTTATCTAATTTATTATTATTATTATTATTATTATTATTATTATTATTATTATTATTATTATTATTATTTTTATTTGTAAATAGTGAGTATTATTTACATTTGTACATTTTTTTATTGATTTTGTAAATTGGTTGAAGCCATTGATATATAAAGAAATTTTATATTATTATAAATTAATATATATATATATATATATATATATTATTATTATATTATATATAAATATATATATATATATATATATATATATATATATATTATATCTATATATTTTTATTAATAAATATTTATATATATTTGATCATAATTGTATAATATATATATGAGTGTATATATCTGTATATTAACATAAGGTTGTATATTCATTGATTTATATATATATATATATATATATATATATAATATATTATTATAATATATATAATATATTATATATATATATATATATATAGTATATAATAATATATATATTATATATATATATTCTATAAGATTATATATACTATACCTATGTATATAACTATCCTATATATATAATTTTTTTTTCTTACTTAGGCTCTTGGTTGTTATAACTAGTTCCTATAGATAGTTATCGTTTTTATTAGTCAGAGTAGTTGTAGTGTTGCAACGGTAGTAACGTAGAATTTGTGACCCAAGGTTGTGATCGTTTGGATTTGTTGAAACGTTGATGATAATTGTTTGTTTTTAGCCTTTGTATCGAAGAATTGCCAACAGTATTGTTTTTATTTAAGAAAATATTAATCTAAGCTTCCGTTATTATTATTATTATTATGGATTTTGATAATTAAGTTTCTATATTTTAAGTTAGGTTTGTCTGTTAAAATGTTTGCATTGATAACTTATTGTTGAGAATATTTTCCAAATATATTTACAAGTAGATTTAATGGTATTACGAGAATGGTTCTTTCCACACGTAGCTTTGTCTCGTAACTGTGAGTTAGGATGGGACATACAACACTTAGCATTGTCCCGTAAATGTGAGTTAACACTAAGTAGCAAAAATTAGGTTGAAACCATTTTAAAGTTGCCAGTCTGTCTTTAGTTCTCCGACTATTGTGTTTTATATGACGTAGTGTGTCAATTTTTTTAATATCTTATTTAAATTTTTGAGACTGCTATAGATTTTTTTGACTTTTAAACGAAATGGTTGAGGAAAGTTTTGAATTGTTTGCCTTATCTTAAAAAGATTTTACATTCATTTTTATATTTTTAAAGTATTATATAGTCTACGTTTTTTTTAACCATTTCCCGATTTTAATTCTTTTTAATATATTTCTGCTTTGTGTTTTGCTAGGAGGTATATAAGGTGCTTAGGCTATGTTGCTAATGGTACCAGGACCATATTCAGTATTATTTTATGGCTTCTTTTATTATTTTGCATTTGAACGCACTGGAATTTTACAGACATTCCAAAGCCAATAGTTGAACATTATTGTATAGTTAAGAAAGAGTTTATTTTTGCACAGATTTTTGGAACTTCAAATGTTGTTTATATTGGTTTTCAGGGCTTCCAATTTTTTATATTGTTATTCATACCTTTGTAAGGAATATAAGTGTTGTTTTCAAGGTCGTTATGACTATTCGATAGGTTCAGTTTAAGATTAATCGTTTTAGACACAAAAAAGATACAAAAAATTTTTTAATATCAAAATTTAATTGAATGAACGCTTATTTCTAGAAAACTGATAACATTGACAATAAATGCTTTATCAGCATTATTTAATAACTGATTTAATTGATTTGTGAGACTTTCAAATAAAACGATCCATGTACTCTATTCACACACATTTTCAACAACAATATTTGTCACTAGTTCTTTCGCACTCATTCTCCTTTATTTTATTCTCCACCTCTTTTACTTCTGTTTTTTTTTTTTCTTTATCTCTTCCTCGTGTATGAACGGTAACAGTTATTCAAGTCGTAAACGTGTTATAAACTAGAGAGATTTTAATCATCATACTTAATTTTATTAACATCAGAAGCTTCCGCTATCACAAATATTTATCTTTCAATTATTGACGGTAAAATAGTATATCTTTGTAACCAACACCAGAAATATTAAAAATTGGGTCTTATGCAACATATATTTAAGGCACAATGGCGTACCCAGAATTTTTTGTTTTTTGGAAGGAATCTCATTTGATAAAAATTTGATTTCATCAAAATTTCGCTGGCCTTTGAGTTCTCAGCAATTATGGGAGAAGACCGGGGGCTTTATAAGCTAGACTTAAAGCGTTCTTTTTTGGGAACGTGGATGGCCTAGTGGATAAGGCGCCCGGTTACTGTTAACTCAGCGACGCGGAGTCCAGGTTCGAATCCCGCTGATGGAGAATAAAATCTCCTTTGACTCATTCATCATTATTATGATGCCTCTCATGCGTACTAAGGTACGTAATTTGGTATTTGTGGTGTATTGGTGTTCGGAGTAAAACATATCAATATATACTGAAAGTTAATATGAAAACAAGTATTAATTGTTAGAATATTTTTCATTTCATATTATTTTTTAATTAACCTTTACCTGTTTCGAGATAACCAATTTGACCAATAAAAGATTCCCACTCAATCACTGGAATTCTAATTCTTATAAATCTGCAATTTGTTCTGCTGATTGGGTTGGTTCAAACAATTTTAATTGCTATGGTAACTGATATAAAGGTTGGTTCTGTTTGCAAAACCTTTTTCTTACTTCATTCTGGTGACATTATTGTAAAATTTTAATTTTGGTTGAATGTTCTTTTTTGACATACTAGGTCCAAGATATCAAAACTTTCATCAAACTTACTTTTGCCCATATATTTCGTCTAAAAAGTGGCCCATTCTAGATAAATTCTATGTTCATTCTTTGGTCTCCTCCTTGACTCCGCTTTTTTAAAAAACTTAATCAATTTTGAATGATCAAAGCAGTTAGAAATACCATCAAATCAGCCAGTCGTATCTTTTCACCAAGGCTACTTTCACTTTTTAAATGCCCACAAAAAAAAATTTATGTAAAAAAAAAACAAAAACAAAAAAATTACCTTTTAACGTGCTTTATCCCCTATGCCAGGGGGTTAGCACGGGGGGACCACAGAAATCTAACTTTAAAGGCCGAGCTATCCCCCAAACCAGCGCCACCAACGTGTTCGCAGTAGAGTTTTAATTCTTGCCCCCAGGAAGATAAAATTCCAACTGCTACGCAGAGGATTTGAACCAGCGTCCTCTCGTATGAGAGGCGGCGACTCAACCTCCTGCGCCACGAGGTATGTATGTATGTTTATTAGTGGTGTAGATGGAGATATTTTAGCATTCGGTAATCGGTATAGTAATATTGTGAGAAATATGTTTGTTACTGGAAACATATTCTATTTTGGTACACTATGATTCAATTTACTCTAGACTAATTATAGTTTGTATCTTTTAAACTGGAAGTAATTACCCTTTATTATGTTTATGGAAGTTTCTCATTGTTAAAATTTGATTTATAATATTTTATGTTGATGGTGATTTCACCCTTACTGTTGCCAAAATATGTTGCCTAAAGCTCAAAAAATTTTCTATTAATATTCGCCGAATGATGTCATCTCGAGTCAAGATGTATTAGTTTTGTAATAAAATAATTTTAATTGGTTGTATTATTTCTTCCTTGACATATCGATTATTAGTTCGTATTTATCGAAGTTTCTGTGGTGCTATTAGGAGTTCGAAAACTGGATCAAAACTTTCGTTTTTGAGGATTTTAAATATGGTCCATCTGTAGCTTCTATGACATACTCCATATGCTCCTGACACTCCTAGAAAGAATATCATATTGCATGTCCAAAATGGTCATTTATAGTATTACCTGTCTTTGTTTCAAATAATTTCAGTTTCTTGAATGAATTGTATCAAGGAAGGCTCTACTATTCACCAACTGAAAGAACATTCTCTGATAGTGAGAGAAATAGTTTGTTCGATTTGATAGCTAGTAGTGTATGAAATTACTGCCGCAGAGGGATATTCGGCTGATTAGATTTTTTTTTTTTTTTTTTAAAGTTCACACCTCACGGACATAGCCCTATTAAAGGAGGGGAACTTTCTAGGTAATTTCTACCTAGGATTCGAACCCGTGACCTTGCCATGCGACTCCGTCGCTCTACTGTTTGAGCCACGGTAGCGGCTTAGAGTGAATCTTAGTGTTTTTAAATACATATGAAGTAGAAGTTGACAAATGAAATCATGTAGGATACGAGAAATATTTATCAATTTCAGTTAACGTCAGTGCGTTTGAATCTTGGGTTAACGAGATAAACGAACAAACATACGTAATAAGCCAATTAGCACAGTGTATAGAGAGTATCAAATATAAGTTCTAAAAATAGAAACTGATTATAGCGATTACTTGCTTGAAAGTACGACTTAAACTAAGGAATTTAATGTTTTTTAAAGGAAAACTTAAAGCGTGTTGCTATAGCATTTTAAGAATTTGTGTGAAACATTTCGTCTCGAGAGCGTGAGACAAGTGAAAATTCTTTTAAAAAAAAAAATTTTCTTGGGGGGAAAATAAAAGTTCACATACCAATTTAATCTGAAGGTGGTATAATTAAAACGAAGAAAACTATAGTATCAATTTGAGGGCAAAATATAGAATATTTTAAAGGAAATATATAACCCTTATTTAATATGAATGCTGATTAGTAAGGAAATTTTTTTTTATCGAAATTCGATAAAATACTGAAATTTGATGACTAAATTATTCGATCGAGTGATTGTTAGTATATATGTCGATGATTAAATAATAACAAAGATTCAATTAAAAAGCTTTTCATTTATGAAAAAAGAAAAAGATTTTATTTGTTCGTTAATTGTTTGTTTTTCCATTGGTGAAAAAAAATTAAATGACGTATTAAACAAAAAAAATAATAAATTATTATAATAAAAAAAGTATTAATTATAATTAATAGTATGTTAAAATGCTAATAAAAACTTTGTTCTAATAATACTAATTCAAAAAATATAATTTTTACTTGCAGTATATTATTAGATCTATATTATACGGTAGTTATATATATATATACTAACTACTATATATGCAGTATATAGGATTTTAGCATTAATTGTAAATAATATATATAGTAACTATATATATACTCATATATATATATATATATATATAATTTCTAAATACAAGTTACAAATATAGTAATAAGAATGCCAACCGGCGGCCGCGTTAATTAAAAGCCCTATGAGAATGCCAAATGTAAATACTTGCTAAATAATAATTCTTCCTCTTTAAAGTCCCGTACATGGAATGGACATGAAACTGTACTGAAAACATTTCTGTACTTCGTGGATTTCCACTTCATCACTTAGAGAACAAAATTGTGGGGTCCGAATAACATAGATTTGTATGCTAAGGGGACATGTAATACATATTCAATTCACGGGTCGGCGGCCGGCTGGTGGGCTGGGTGGTAATCTCTAAGCATTCCACTCTGCGGACAGGAACGGGTCTGAGAGTACCCACGCTAAAACAAATGTTCACTCCGTGAAATTCCATAACTCGATGTATTTGAATCTTCAATGCTTGAAGAAAAATGCCCTTCGAAAATCTGGATTTATTATTAAATTTATCGTAATATATATTAAGTTAATATATAAATTATCTTCGACGCTGGAATTTTGTTGCTGCTCTTATTACTCGTTCTTAATTTGACCTTGAAAGGGGTAAACCATATCGTTAGTGAACTATACAAGTTCAGAAGGAAAATAGTCACAACCCTCATTATTATTATAAAACACACACACACGCACACGCACGCACACACACACACACACTTGCTGACATTTTTAAACATTTTCTTCCTTTTTTAAATGGTATAAAAAAATATTGCTAACAATAGGAAACGCCAAAAGTTTTCTTTGGTAATTAACAATAATAATACTATTTCTATGTCTGGTTCTTTTTAGGTATGCTGAAACTTGTTATAAAGAAGAGTAGAAGAACCTGTACAAAAAAAAAAAAAAAAAATTATATAATAATATATATATATATATATATATATATATATATATATATATATAATATATATATCATATATATAATATATATAATATATATATATAATATCATATATACATATATATAGTATATATATATATATATATACTATTATAGGCCCACGAAGAAGCGGCCACACTGGGTTGAATAATCAATTCAACGGGTGGGTCCTAGCATATGCAAATTTTAAATGTCGAAGAAAATTTGGATGTCCAAATGAATATTCAGTCAAAAAATAAATAAATAAGCTAAATAAAAAGATGTCCTTACATTATAAATAGTCCTAATATTACATAACAAAATTAATATGTTATAAAGAATATTCAAATCTTGAAGATAAGAGAAAATAGAGTTGCTGTTAAAATGAGGATTCAGATAAGATATGGATGACCTTTTAGAAGGTGTTATGGACCATAAAGTAGGAAAATGACGACGGCCAATGGGGTCCAATCAATAATATGGTGAACAGAGTGGGTATGGCGACGGCAAAATTTGCATATGGGAGAGGGGTCCCGTGACATATAGGCTGTGAGTGATATTGGTGTGGCCAATACGGAGGCGTGCAAGCATCACCTTATGGAAGCGCTTTCGTCGGTGATCGGAAGACCACTCACCAACGTTCGGCTTTATATTTCTAAGTTTCACCCCTCGCTGATCACTCTTGCCAGTAAGATTGGAAGCCTTGTCGGAGCGCAGGATAATAATCAGTTGATGGGAGGCAACCTTGTTGAATGGCATCCGGCAAGTACCAAGAACAGCTCCGAAAAGAAGAGGCGGCTATTTTGGCCTCTCTGTCAGCGATTTCGTCGCCAGTTACCCCTATTTGAGAGGGGGTTCAGCATAGTATGATTTGTTTCTTATGAGAGTGGAGCGCAGAAGAAAATTGTTGTACGGTGGATACCCCTGTGTTTTTAGAATAGGGGTCTTTGAGCGTTTAGAGAGCGCAGAGCGAATCTGAATAACTGACGTAAGAGTGATCTTGGTTAAGGAATAGAATTCGAAAAACGGCAATTATTATAGCCATTGATTCTGCTGTAAAAATTGGAGGGTATGGGAGGTTGCAGTCAGGAAAGACAGACGCCCCCGCACCCGCCGTCAGTAAACACTGGAGTAAGTCCACCGTGAACTGTGGAATGAGACAGGAATAATGTCTTTAACAAGGCAGCAGGGTGGCTAGATTTGGAGAGAGCTCAGGACCAGGCAAATGGTGAGAGCTGGAAATAACCAAGGTAAGAGAACGGTAGCACCTTTTGCAAAGGGATGTTGAGGAAGTTAAGGATGTTATAAACTGTTTGCAAATGGTCAATAAGGAGGATTATGATGGATCTCTAAGCAGAATCGGTGTTAGAGCAGATGGTATTGGGGTTTGAAAGCGAAGTTAACTTGTTCACGTAGAGATGAAATTACTGGTGAAATGATCGAGAACGGAGGCGAGATGGTGATTGAGTGGATTTGGAAGTTGTGTAACAAAGTGTTTATGGCGGGTATAGTTCCGAGGGATTGGATGAAAGCAGTAATAGTACCTATATATAAAGGTAAGATGATAAGGGTAACTGTAGGAATTAGTTCATTAAGTGTTGTAAGAAGATACATGCTGGTATTTTGGTTGAAAGAGTGCGTCGAGTGACTGAGGGACTGATTGAGTGAAGAACAAA
Organism: Trachelipus rathkii; assembly: GCA_015478945.1. Taxonomy (NCBI): domain Eukaryota; kingdom Metazoa; phylum Arthropoda; class Malacostraca; order Isopoda; family Trachelipodidae; genus Trachelipus; species Trachelipus rathkii. Next base: position 1,931 of record JABUQX010057218.1, on the reverse strand, counting down.
GGTGCCGTTTAGAATCTTAAGATCTAAAAACGCCAAATCTTTACAATGAAAACCAATCATTTTCGTATAGATGAGAGGAAAAAATATATCGTTTTTAGGTTTTATGGATTTGCAACAGGCGTATGATATTAATAATAGGGAAGCTCTACGGCAGGTGTTAATGATATATGGTGTTGGTGTTTAAGGTGTTAGGCTTCTGAATGGAATCAAAAGTATGGATGACGATAGTGAAGCCTGTGATAAGAATGGAATGGAGTTGGAAAGCCTTCACGAAACCGGATACGGAACTGGACTGGACTGTGTTATGTATGCTTGGTTATTCAATTTGCATATGGATGGCGTTATGAAAGAATTAGAGGTAGGGTTGGAAGGGTGCCCTACTTATTATATGCGGATGATTTGATTTTGTGTGGCGGATCTGAAGAGAGTTTGAGAGGATTCTGCTATAGGGGTTGGCAAGGTCGTGTAAAAGGAGGAGTTTGATAAGTTAAATGTCTAGAAAGAGTAAGGTTACAGTAGTGAGTGAGGGGAGTTGGCGAGTTTTGTGGTTATATTAGTTGCGTGTGCAACTGGAACAAATGAATCTGAGTTTAAATATTATAGGATATATATATGAAAAGGGAAACGATGATGCAGAGTGTAGGAGGAAAGATGTGAATGGCAGGAAGGAGACTGGTGCAATTAAATCCTTGGTGGATGTAAAGGGACTAAGTTTTGAGAGCGCTAAGGTTTAGTATGAAGGAATGTTATTACCTTTGTTAATGTATAGTAGTGAAACTATGTTATGGAATAAGAGGTATAGAGCTAAGGTACAATTTGCTCAGATGGACAATTTTAGGGGTGTGTTAGGTGTGAGAAGAATTGATAAAATTTGGAATGAAGGAGTTAGGAGTTGTGTGTGTGCAAGAAAAGCGCCTCCATGGATTAAAAACTATGCTCAAGTACAATGAGATGGTTTGGTTATATGAAAAGGATGGATGATAGTCGGTTGGTTAAGAAAGGTACATAACAAAAGTGAATGGCAGAGTTTTGTGATGGGTATAGTTGTGGGCATGGCCCAGGGAATGAACCCCACATTGACGAGATATCACGGCTGGTCCGTCACAGTTTCTTGAAGCCCTAGGGTGGATTTTTATGACAGCGACGAGTTCTCACTTAAGGATATAGAGGGGACGTCATGCTCTTCTATTACTTTCCTGTTGCCGGTGAAGACTACGCACCTCACCCCCAGTCTGGAGAAAGGAGGTTAATAATAATAATAATAATAATAATAATAATAATAATAATAATAATAATAATAATAATAATAATAATAATTATATATATATAAAATACTTATATAGCGTTATATATATATAATACTTGATATTTTTATTAAATATTAGTTATTTATTTAATTTAATATATATTATATAAATCTATACAGCGAATATATATATGATGTATATAACTATATATATTTATATATATACATATATATATTATATATATATAGCCTTTAGTATATATATATATATCATTATATAATATATATTATTATATTATCATACCGTATTTATAACAGCATAATACTGACTATTATATATATACTATCATATACCTATATATATTCAGATATATATATATATATATATTATGATCATCATCATCAATCTACCTTTTTTTCCACGGACTTGCGGAGGTAAGTGCCTGACATGTACGGAAACAGGAAACCCAAGTAGTAGTCATAGAATAATGACAAGTCAAAAAAGAAAAGCGCAAGAGCACTTACCGACCCCATTTACACCTTCCTAGTGAGAACTCGTCTCGGATCAGAAAATCCATCTTTAGAGCTTTTTACGGGACCGCCGGATGCCCTCACAGATGGCATCATCGTCAGAATGCTAGGGTTCATCCCTTGGCCCAGGATGCCTTTAAGTCACTTGACCACT
>JABUQX010057217.1:27500-33089 GCA_015478945.1 Trachelipus rathkii | reverse complement strand
ATATATATTATATCAGGGCGAGGCAATGCCATTTCCAGCAGATCTATCGCTCCCCCCCCGACTACAGTTCCCGGTCCGTATTTCGACATTTATAATATATTATAGCTATATATATATATATTATATATGATATATCATAGTATATATATATTATTATATAATTATCTATATTCATATAAAGATATATATATATCTGCTATTAATGGACGGAATGTGTAACGGGTAAAGGATTAGAAATCTGCGAATCCTGGAAGGAATTCCAGGATTTTGCGAAAGTTGGTTTCCAGTTTCCAGGCACTGGAAACTGGAAAGTACTGATTGAAAATTTAGTAATTCCAGGATTTTCTGGAAAGGTATGTTGTTCCAGGATCCAGGAACTGGATCCTGGAACTGGAGACATATGCTTACGCATCAAACTATATATAGTTATATATATATTATATATTATATAACTATAGTTTATTATATACAATATATTATATACTTAATATACTATATAATAATAATACTATAGAAATGAATATTATATATGCTACTGCTAGTGAGAAATATTGTACATGCTTAGAGATATGTACATGCTTAGAGAACCTTTCATGCAAGATAGAATACACGCCACAACTCACAGCGCACACACCCATCACCCCCGCCCCTTCACCCCACCATAGTATACTATTCATATACTGTATATATATAAACACTCTAACTTATATAAGAATATAGTTTGTTGTTTTCCTTATATATATTAATATATATATATATATGCAGCCAATCCCAGAACGGAGGAAGAAAGGAGAATAATCAGAAACAAGCGGATACTTAGATATATAATAATATAATATATAGTATTATTTTGGTATATATAGTATAGTATATATATATACAATTATATATATTATATATATATATATATATATTAATATATATATTAGTATATATATAATTATATTATATATTTTATATATACTATATATAATGAATATTTATATCTAATATATATAATATATAAATAATATACACGATATACGTTACGTAACGCTACAATTAAGAAAGATACACGCAGTTGCGCCGCGCATACATGCCAAATTATTTTTCGCGTCGGCCCGCCCCTCGCGAGAGGCCGCTGAAGCCGCACGACATCCTCGCTGTTCAATCGCTGGCATTCGACTAAATAAAATGATGGGGAAAATGGAGGCGATGAGAATGAGAGAGGCGGAATAGAGGGGAGAAGAGAAGGAGGAGAGAGAGGGAGAGAGATTCCACAGGGTAAAGCGATGTTTTATTTTAATTACCTTTCAAGATGTAAGATTAATTATCTTTTTTAAGGAGGGGAGAGAGAACGATTAAATTTGTATTCAAACCAATTACTGTTTAATTGGCAGCGCTTTTAAAAATTTCAAGTTATGACCGTCTAATAAAAACAATGCCCTGCGGAATCCATAAGGGGAGAGAAAATGATTTTAATACCTCTTTAATGACACGTAAAAATTTATACTTTTTAAGATCATAGGTGACTAAGCTACAGGACTACTGGCTTGTTCTGAAGCACTCTTTCCTTATTAATCTGAAATTATTGCTTTTTATTTTGCTAAACTTTATTGAGAGTTGCAAGACAGTTTTATAATAATGTTTTAGGGAGAAACGTCTTCGTACAAGGGACTCAAATTTCATTAATTATTAAAAAAAAAAAAAAAATCTGTATGAAAAAAATTTTTAACTCTCAATACAAATAATAATTATTAATTATTTTATTGTTTATATATATTATTACTATATTATATGAATTATTATTATTATATATTAAAATCCTTATTATTATGTTACAGTTTTATTGATTTATGTCTTCAAATTTTAAACCTTATAAATTTTATATTCATTTCAATGCACTACTAAATTCATAGCATCGGTTTTTAGTATTACTTTTTCACTGTCGTAAATTTTTATAAAGAATATACGTATATTACCAAAATATACAATTATATATTATTATATATATATATATAGTCCGTATTAGACAAGATATATATATATTTACTGATATATATATATATATATATATAGATATATATATTATTATTATTTCATTTAATTATGTTTATATTCATATATTTATTTGCTTTCTATATATTGAATACTAGTATTATATACTACTAATATATATATTTACACATATATATTTTATTATATAGTATATATAATATATATAGTATATATATTATATAATATATAATATATATATATTATATAGATATAGCTCTTGTCTATGTAGTAACACAGACACACGTACATACGTACAGACTCATACCTATACCAGTACAAACACACCCAGGGAGGACAAAACCTTTTGACATACATTATATACATACATACCATAATATCATACATACAACTACATGCAACCAAGTACATAATACATACATACAACATACATACATAACATACATAAATACATAAATACGACGACAAATAATATAAGTGATATTATATATACACTGGCCGTTGACAGAGGTCTCTCATTCCCCCTGGCAGTCCGATATTACGAACATGCTTATCACGGCCCACTAATATAATGTGTCTGCACGGGCCGCGCCCATAAGCATGTTATTATTGCGTCGTATACCCCCATATTGAGCAACTTTATATATGGCAACGATTCTCCATCTGTTAGCGATTGTTTCTTTAAATATATATATAGATATATAATATACTATATATAAATATTATATAATATATAATTATATATATATATATCAAACCACCCGCCACCCTTCACCCCCACCTACCCCCATCCTCCATGATCATATAGCTTCACCGCGATCTATTGATTCAAGCTCATATTTGAGTATCTTGGGTAAACATAGTTCTTTAATATACTAACCAACGAATATGCCTAACGTAACAAGTTTTTACATCAATAAAGCTAACAGCATCACACCTCAACTAAGAATATAGTATACAACGACAAACCGTAACCATACAAAAACTTACGCTCAACTTGAAACAGCCACATTATCAAAGTTCCATACTTAACAGCAGGTAAGTAACTAACATGTACATACACAACGCACCATGTGCACACTTTTTCAATGCATCTGTAAATATATTAAACTTTAAACCTTATCATAGTAATATTTAACAAAATTTATCATAACCTAACTTAATATAACCTAACCTAATACTAACGTAACAAAGCTTTTACATTAATAAAGCCTAACATATCATACCTGAACTAAGAATAATAATGTACAATGGCCAAACCTATCAGACTGAGAAAGAGACATTGATTTCATACGCACCCTACTAGAGCAAAGCTGACTTTGCCTGAGTTTAGCTAAACATTAGCTTAGCCTCAGACTGACTATTTCTATTTTCAAAATCTCATCTTCTTTTTATAAACGTTTCAGAATTATAAGTTTCTCCGTATCTTATTTTAAATTTTCATGTTTGATAAAATCTTTTTGGTTTATTATTATTTTTTTTTTTTTTTTTTAATTTTTTTTCTTCTTTTTCTATTTTTTTAACATTTTTTTTATTTATTTTTTTTTTTTTATTATTTTTTTTTTATTTTTTATTTTTTATTTTTTTTTACTTATTGTTTAATATCTGTTTAACTTTCATTTTAAAGTTTTTATTTTTTTATTTACACATTTGTTTTTACTAAAAATATTAAAGCTTTTCATGTTTGTTTTACCCACCACACCCTCCCCACCCAGTTGTGATCTTTGATCTATTGATCTATCGACCTATTGATTGATGATTCATGTCATATTTTGTTATAACATAACACAAACTTTTATTTATTGTGCTTTTGTTTTTTTAACTTTTTGTTTTTTACTCAAATATTTATTCTTTTCATGTTATAACTTAAAAATTTGCGTTTTGTACATACCTTAAAGCAGTAAATCAGTAAATCAACCAACAGTCCCTCCCATCCCCACCCTTCCATGATCTATTGATCTATTGATCTTTTTGATCTATTGATCTATTGAGCTATGGATCTATTGCATATTTGGTATAACAACACAAAACTTTATTATTTTTGTTTTGTATTCTTTAAACATTTTGTTTTACTAAAAAATTTTCTTTTTTATGTTATATGACTTAAAATTTTTGCATTTTTACATTTTACATAAATCAGTAAATTCAGTTAATCAAACCATCCAACCACCCTCCTACTCATTTCGCTGAGCTAATTCGACCTCTCCTCACCCCCATTATCATTGCATCTACTGACATATGATCTATTGATTCAATGGTCATATTTTTATTAAATTGCCCATGTTTTACATACCCTAAAACGTTGTTTTAGTGATAAATATATCAAACTCGCTTCAAGTTCAAATGAAAATTATACAGACTACTTTGTCAAACATTATCTTCAAAAGTTAATGGTAATTTTACATAACATTGAATATTGAAAAACTAAACAAAATATATCTGCTCCTAGCCTAACTGCCCAGTACAGCATCATTAACAAGCGTAACTAAAATTAGAAGCTTTAATTACCAGCAGAAGTCGCCATAGCAAGCTCATCTTTACTATACACACACACATACACACAACACACACACACACACCTCAAACAACTTTATGTATAGACACTTTACTTAATACATATCTTGGCCATCATCGTACTAACTTACTGATCACATGACTGCTTTTTCTTTGATGTCAAGCAAATGTGTAACATTTTCTAAATCTAAACGTTGTTGGAAGACATTTACATTTTTCACAGTTAATATAAAGAATTAATTTTTGTTATGTATTTTCTTTACGCTTTCATCAATCTGCTTGAAGTTTATGTTCTATACCTGTGATATTATTATTTATTTATAGTGCGTAGAAGTGAAGCCGAGTTATAGTTTGTTTTATTTTATTTATTTAAAATAATCTATATATTTTAAAAACTTATTTATTTATTAGCTTATTCTGTTTAAAACATTTTGTTACGTAACAAAAATTTTCTTTCATTTTTTTAATATTACACTGTTTTATGCATTTTACATAACCTAAAGCCCAGTAAATCAGTAAATCAGTTAATCAAAACACCCACCCCACCCTCCTACCTTCCATGGATCTATTGATCTATCGCTCTATTGATTCAAGTCATAATTTTGTATAAGCATAACACAAAAACTTTTATTATTTTTGCTTATTTGTTTAAACATTTCTTTTTAACAAAATTTATTTCATTTTATGTTTATAACTTAAATATTTTGCCCTTGTTTAAAGCTCAGCCCCCTAAAACAGCTAATCAGTTAATTAAACCATCCACCCACCCTCCTCCCTTCGATACTAATTGATCGATTGATCTTATTGAACTATGATTAAGCATATTTGTGATTAAACATAAAAAATAAGCTCTGCATATATACATATATCAGTACAGCTTACAACGAATAAATGTATATAACAAAGTTTTCACATCAATAAAGCTATAATATCATAACTGACTAAGAATATAAATACAAAAAACAAACCTAAGCTTTCAGCACAGAAGGGAACTGGTAGCAATTCGTTTAGGGCAAAGTCACCTACTTTAACAAACAGCTAAGTAACTAACATTTCCAAGCGCAACGGTAAGCGATACAC
>JABUQX010057217.1:0-22500 GCA_015478945.1 Trachelipus rathkii | reverse complement strand
CAGTTTCTGACTAGACGTTTTATATTTCCGATACTTGAAACTCGGTTTAATTGAATTGCGCGCTAGGCGACCACTTTATCTGTTACATCTTACAGCTGTCATTTTTATTATTGATTTTATTTATCATTGTCGTATTTTCAACATTTTGTCAATAAATGTATGTTATACAACGTTATCATCGCTGTTGCTCAACCATTGACATATTCTGACTACTGATTTTTTACATATTTCACATCCAAACCGCACTCAAAGCAGAGAATGGTAACATTGAGAATAAATTCGTGGTTTTTTTTATTATAAATTTCGAAGAGTACCTTTTTTTCTATACTCTATATACCTCTGAATAATGCTCATTTTAAAACAGTGAGAGTTTACATAAGAGATGTTAATTACTATTTAGTTAAATTACAATATACTTAAATGTGAGAATAAAATTATTATAATATTATATAGTATATATATATGTTAGTTTTGGATAGAAATTGCATTAACAATTTTGCCAATAGCTTATTTATTTCTATAATTTATATAATAATCATATTTTTTACCATTTATTTTAATAATTTTATAATTATTTATTTTAATTTATTTATAATTTTAATTTAACCATATTTTTACAATAATTTCATTCTTTATGTCAATACCAAATTTCAGATAAATTGTATTGCACAGTCAACATAAACATAAATGATGTTAAATAAAATAATATAACATGGTACCCAACATCGAAAGTCTAAACATTAAGTATATTAATCGGTATATTGATATATATATATATATTATATATATTATATAATAATATATAATATATATAATTATATATATAATATATATATATATATATATATATATAAATTTATATGTGAACATACATATTAAAGAGTTAGTAAATATTATTTTGGTTTTATTTTCTAAAAATAGTAATTAATATAGGAGAAAAATTATGCTATAACTCTTATACATGAATTATCAATTTCTTATCACATATTGTATATTGCTTTAATATGTTATTTTTTTGTTATATTTTATTTATTTATTTGTTTTCTATTTTCAAATTTTATTTAATTTTCAAAATAATGGGTTTTCAAATAAAGGTGCTCCAAACGCAGGTTATTTATTATTCTTTTAAGCTTTTTATTAATTCATTTACTCTCAATTGATAGGGAAGTAATTTTCCGGTTATCCGGCCGTTTTTTAAGTTAATTTTGTATATTATTTAACAACCCGGAACCCGGAAAAAGATCTGTTTATATATAGCAGCACTTCCCAAGAATTTATGGCCGTATTTTATTGATACCGGAAGTTGTCGGCTATTTTCTGTCTCTTTATCGAGCTCCTAACACAGCCAAGACACCTCGCGCCGCTAAACCGCAGAGACTACATCCAACGCGTTCCATGTCAGCGTTCGAACCTTAGCGTAATACTTAACGTTCTACTAAGCGTTATTTTCTTCAATGCCATTTAACGCTCTCTCCACAGCTTTCGTGAGTGATGGTATTTTATATATATATAATTATATTAATAACTCAATAATTTAGGATTTCGCGGGATGACCCGTGCACGCCATCTCCTTTTTTTGGTTGGGACTAGATTATATATATTATATATATATATTATATATTATTATATATATATATATAGTATATATATAATATATATTTAATATTATATATATTATATATATATTATAATACATATATATATATAGTTATATATAATTTTATATTTATATATATATTATATATATATATATATATATTATATATATTATTATATAATATATATATATATTATTCTATATTATATATATATAAATTATATAAATATAATATTATATATTATATATATATATATATATATATATATATATATATACTATATATATTATATATATATATATATTATATATTAAATTAAATATATATTACCTCAAGCATATAATTGTTCTACTCTTTATGTTTTTCCCTTATTTATTAACTTGTATAACTGTTAAAAACAAAAAATTTCACAATTTTGTCCCTAATAAAAACTATTGTAATAATTTTGCTTCACACTCCTTTTAAAATAAAATTAAAAAAACATAAAAAGGTTAAAAAATATTTTTTATAATATTATATATTAAATATATTATTTAACGAAACTTATAATTTAACCTTCACTAAACTTATGTTATTAATTTATTTCATATTCTTTTAATTTAACTAAAGGCATTATATATATTTAGTAATTTTTATTTCGTATATCCATTATTTTCAATAACTAACTATAACTAATCATAACCAATAGGAAAAAAAGTTCAATATCTTTGTAACACTACCAGTGTTTGACTGTTCATTTGTGCTTTCGATTTAGTAGGTTTTAAAATAAAATCGGCTTAAACTTAACTGGATGCTGATAATCAACATGAGCCAATTATTAGTATTACTGTCATTATGGTTATTAAAGTACTATGTACTATACTATTATTTACTATCCACAACTATCATTATTTATTATCATTATTTAACCATTATCGTTTTTAGCTAAGCCAATATCATTAAAACTAATTATTATCATTTATATCTTTTTTCTTCCACTTCCACTATCAATTACCATTACTATTATTAACATTTAACATTATTCACTATTATTCATTATTACTATTATATTATCATAGTTGCAAACTATCATCATCACTATCACTTATTATTATTATCATTATCACTATTATAAATACTATTACTATCATTATACTCTATTTTATAATAATAACGTTCTTCATGGGAAAAATTAAAACAGCTGAGGGTAGAAATTCCTCCATCCTTACAAGTCAATAGCTTGATAGAAGAGATCATACTCTCTATCAGGGATAGAGAATAAGTTTTTAAGGTCAGTAAAAGCCACTGGGGTTCGATTTTTAATCATCATTTAGATTCAGAAACTTCAACAACGACAACTTGTAATCCAAATTCCAGTTCTTCTATAAATACATCTGTAGGTAGAAACCTACTTACATTTAAGTTGTCATATTATTAAAATTTATTTGAAATATATTACCTTACTGTATAATTAAATTTAGCCATTTTGTTGCTTTACACCAGTTCTTTTATAATTTTGACAGATCATATTATTAAAAAAATATATATATTTTTCATATATTTATATAATAACAATACTTTATTTTGATTTATAAGATACATAAATGTATATTATTACAAATATATATATTAGGTTATAAATTATATTATATATATATTATATATATATTATATTAATAATATTATTATATATATATATATATATTATATATATATATATTATATATATATATATTAATATTAATATTATATATAATTATATTATATATAATTATATAGTATATAGGTATATATATATATATATATTATATATACTATATTATATATATATATATATATTAATATTATATACCCTGTTACGTTTACGACTCCGTCAGTTTTATTTTTTTTTGTTTTTTTTTTAACAATATTGCTTTTATAGTAATATTAATACTTTAACATTGAATTTACGGTGGTGTAGTTTTATGAATTAGAAAAGTTGCAGTTTCATTTTAAAGAAGTTTTAAAATTCACATTTTATATAAGAAAAAATTTTCAAAAATGAAATATCTCGAAAGGTACGATACTTACAGAAAAACCAGTTATTTATTTGCATAGCGACATATTTAAAGGCTTTAATTACAAAAATGTAAAAAAAAAAAACAAAAAAAAAAAAAAAAAAAATAAAAAATAATCAGATATGAAATATCTCGAAAAGTATGGGCACTTACTAGAAAAAACCATATTTACATATTTTGGACAGCATTATACTAGCATGATAAATAACAAAATAAATTTAATAATAATAAAAAAATTAATTAGTCGGCACGAGCCAACGGGGGACAGAGGGGGGACGTTTTTCACATACCCTAATATATATATAATATATTATCAGTATGAGAGGGGTGCGGTAGGAACCACCCCTGCGACAAAAAAAAAATATACCAAAGTGAAGCTGGCAACGGCCGACATGGAGCCTTTCTCCCGATGGAAAGTCACTCTCCTTCGCGAATTGGGTGGGATAAAACATTTCAGTCCTAAACTCTCTCGTTACAGTAATCCATCGGCGTGTAATGCGACTTTTACGAGAGACCGGACTCTTGTTGCTCCTCAGATAGTTTCTTATCTCTTCAATACCGTCCGATTCTACCCCTTGGTATTCCGTTTAAGTTAAAAAAAAATATAGAATAAATAATTATGAATTAAATAGTCGGTAGCCGTATCACTCGCTACAGGCTCCATGATATATATTTCTTTGAAGATCATTGTTGCGTCACCTACTTTATGAAACTGTTGACTTGTTATGAATGGCATATAGCTCGAAAATATATGAAAAATCAAAACAAAAAAAAGTCATGCAAAACTGACAGAGAGTACGATACTTTTTTCGTAATACCAATAACTATGTTTGGTTCCATAAATTAATAGTAATGAAATTTTATATATATCGATGTCAATATGTTCATTAGTAATTTATTAAAGATATGTTATTCACATAATATAGATAGTTATCAGGTACTAATTACTATTCAGTTTAGATTTTTTCATATATATTTAACGCACAATTATAAAATCTTTGACATACTAATATTATAATAGGTATATATTATTATAATATATATAATCATATATAAGTGAATTAATAATACGAATTTTAATACGATAAATTATTATATACATATAGAATATATATATATATATATATATTAATTTCTAGTTCATTATCTTTCATTTTTCTACATAAAATTAAATTACACTACTTCTCCTTCTCAACACAGTATATATACTATGCTTATAATAATAGTATATATTTATATATATATATATTTTTTTATATAGGTAATATCTATTAGAAAATTAATTTAGATTTACGAGCTACGCTTAGTGTCTATTCTCAAATTAATATAACTATGTATTTCTCTCACTCATTATCAGCTCATATTTATATCTAAGTGATTTTCCCTCTTTATATATATTTATATTGTTATGAAAATGTGAAATATATTAATATTTTATCTATTCCTTATTTAGTAATAAGATGAAGTATATAATAAGGCTGATATATTGAGGTCTTTTTAGGTGTATTTCTACTCGCTATAATATCTATATACTGTATATATATAATCATAATAATAATTTCCGGTGAATCTATATATAATTATCTATATGGTATATATATATATATATATATATATATATATATATATTATAGATCTAGATATAGGGGTAAGTACTCCTGATCACCATAATTACTCTTAATCTAACCTAACCTACACGTATACTAAAGTATAGTTTACTAAAGTTTAAATATGCAATGTAGACCACGACCAAATTTGTTGACAATACTCAGAGGTGTTAAGTGTGGATGGAATGCAAGACGTTTGTGATGCAAGCGGTTAAAATACATTCTAAAAAATACGCATTTAGTTACGTGTTATGGAGAGCAGGTACTATATAACAGAGCAAATGGAGTTTTATGATTTTCGAGGATGAAATATTACAGAGAGGGACCCAAGATTAGATTTATATGCTGAATTTTGGCGCGTTATTACGTGTAGTAGAAAAGGAAATAAATGAACAGTTTGGAAAGTAAGTGTATAAATAGAGAATGGAAACTCCGAGCCATCTTTATAGGGAGAGGGATGATATGATTGTATACACACTCTTTCGTCGAAGGAAGTCACAATTAGTGCCGTAAATGGTGTTAAGAAGAAGCATGAGGTCAATCTGCTCTATAATGCCTTCAAATGGCGATGGCTGGTTTATCTTGAGTGAACTGATCGCAGGATGGATGTGAGGGGGAGTGTGGAGGAACATTTCGAAAATCTGCTATATCTGAATTTCATTGTTACAGATGGGTAATAGATTCAGAGTGATAGTGAATGCTGTGTGGTTTGATTGTAGTCATAAGGCAAGCGAATAACGAAGTAAATTTTGCGGCAAGACTTATGACTTCGAATGTAGCAATTAAGAACGGAATTTTAATTGTTTAAGATTAGAGCACGGTAGGGTTAGAACGTGAATATGTCTACGAAGAATAGTAATTTTTGTGATATAAAGCGTAGAGAATGAAAAGATACAACATGTATTATTACTGGTTGTGATAAATTGATAACGAAGAAACGGAGTGGAGAGTTTTGATTGATTTGGATTTGGAAACTGTGTAGCAAAGCGTCTTCAATGTAGGGTATAGTTCCGAGGGATGGAGGAAAGCAGTAATAGTACTCTTATATAAAGGGTAAGGAATATTATACAAGGCAACTTGTAGGAATATAACATAGGTGGAAATGGTTATTGAGTCTTTCTAAGTATTTGGTGAAAGAGTGCGTCGAGTGACTGAAGGACTGATTTGATAACGTGCTCCTAGATGAATCCAAAAGAGTAGACGAGTTAGGTGTAAGATGAAGGAGCACCTAGTGGGAATGTATAAACTGTGTATCATGCTGCAAATCTCAACAATCTTTACATTGAAAATAATGATGATTTGAGAAAAATAGACGGTTGTGAAGGGAAAGATTAAGAATAAAGAATTTAGCTATCATAGAGACCTCTTTAATAGGTCACAGGAATATTGCCACTATTCATGGACTGCAGCTATGAGGAATATTTCATCCACGGCAGGAAGACCTATTGCCTAGTCACAGGATAGGCGTTGCCATTGATAATGTGACTGAATTGGGACAAAATATGATATGACAGATAGTGAAGCGCTGTTATTGATATTATTAGGAATAAATGTAGTCGAAGTGATTTGGCCTCAATTTCACAGATGGAATATGGAAATAGCGGAGAATTCCAGTCGACCTTTTCATCTCAAAAGCGCTTACGTGGGGATTAACCAACGTTGGTTTTTTTACATGTTATTCTCAAATTGGCTATAATTACTAAATTTTTGTTATAATATTTGGCTTTTGGTGGCTTACGTTGTTTATATACATGGAATGTATCGATTTAGTGTGATTTGGAAGAATGCGCTTGTTCAGGTGGTGGTAGGGGATTTGTGCTAGCATATAAGAGAAATGGAACGAAAGATGTTTGTGTGTGGAGGTGTTTAAGGTTTGATTATTGGTTTTGCCGGTGTGGCAAATCTGTGAAAGAGAGTTTGAGAGGATTTGGTAAAAGATGGTATTTTGGCAGAGTGTGTGTGTCGAGTGAAAAGGAGGGTTTTGAAACTAAACGTAGATAAAAGTAGGTTATGACTGTGAGATGAGACAGCTCCTCGGTGTGATAGTTATTATTTAAGCATGTTGCTGAAGCTATCAGCTGAACAAATATCTGAGTTAAATATTTAGGATATATGTTGAATGAAAAAGGGAACGATGTCCACCAAGAAGGATGCGGCGGGTCACTCGGAAAGTAGTGATTGGCAGGAAGGTGGCTGGTTTTGAAATTATATTCCTTAGTATGAATGATAAACAGCGCAGCGTAAAGATACATGTCGAGTGGATGGAGGACTAGGTACTATAAGTCAATGTGGGTGATATAGGG
This sequence comes from Trachelipus rathkii, assembly GCA_015478945.1. Lineage (NCBI taxonomy): Eukaryota > Metazoa > Arthropoda > Malacostraca > Isopoda > Trachelipodidae > Trachelipus > Trachelipus rathkii. Next base: position 14,956 of record JABUQX010057217.1, on the reverse strand, counting down.
CGTCGTTGAACCTGTGTTTAATGTATTAGTAGTCGGAGTGTAGATGACGGGCTCTAGAGAGCGTTTATTACCGAACGGCTTCATGCGCGGTTGTAATGTTAAATCTAAAGATGGTACTCATACTCGTTTCAGTAGTCTGTAGCGAGGCAACCGGCATTTGGAGGTGTGTGCTGCTTGTGGTGTTAAGGTGACCTCTAAGACAGAAATTGAATAAAAATGATAAAATAGATTAAAATAAAATTAATGAACGTAATTAAGAGCAGTAATGTATTGTCTACCAAAAAAATATTCATGGATGATTTATTTATGAAAGTAAGAAATAAAAGAAACATGTGAGAAAGGGAGATTAAAAATGAAGTTAGTGAGGAAAAACGTATATGAAATGGATTACATTGAGATGATGTGAAAAATATGGTGTGCGAATATAGGAAAAAAATAGGATATGCGGGGTGATAGTACGTAATCTCGAGAAAATTAAGAACGTATTAAAGCGGGAATGTCTAGTGGTTGAAGTGTCTTTATGCTATTTGGGAATCAGATATCTTAAGCGCATTGGTGAATGAAAGTATATCCATAAATATATGAATTAAAAGTGTGAAATTGACCAATGTCAGTTAAGTGAATTTTTTTACCCTGAATAACGAGTCATAACGAAGAAGAGAAAATGTGTTGTGACAAGGTGATAAGAAAGCGTGCATAATAGGGAGTGAATTGGCAGAATTTGTTATTAAGGTTTTAATGCTTATATGGTTGTTGGCCCCACTACTGGGTTCAAGGATGAACCCATAGTGAAGGGATCGTCGAGGTTCCAATTAGAAGATTTAGTAGATTGATTTTTTCCGATTGCGACGGTTTCTCACAAAAATGTATAAAGTTGGGCTTATAGATAGGTTAAAGGTCCGGGTTTCTTTTCGTTTATATATGTTAGTTACACATATTATCTTATATTTTACTACTTCACTGTTTCCGGTGCGTGTCACGCACCTTAATAACCCACCACTCCAAGTCTTGGCTGAGAATAGGTAAAGGCTGGTAATAGATGTTATGAATAATAATTAAAATATTAATATTATATATATATATATATATATATTAATATATATATATATATATATATATATATATACTTATATATAAATTATATATTAATATATATATCATATTTACAGAAATAACACTGCCAAAACTCACGTGGCAGAGCCCTAATCAAGGGAGAGTTGTGTACTCATTTAACGTACGAGCAGGACGGAGCCAGCCCAAGTGAGAGAAATACATCAAATCTCCCACCCGACCAGATGCTCAGAACCTGGGACACCTCTCTTGGTTTGGTGCAAGGTTGATACTAGACACTGAGCTATCGGGCTACGCTTGCTATATCAAAAAAATAAAGTTGAAATACATAAAAAATTCTATTTTTTTTTAAAATATATATACTTGGCTTAAATATACATGTTCTATATATATATATATATATATATTATATATATATATATATAATATTCTTGTTAGTTAGTGTGTGCTTGTCGTGTGATGATATTATTTGATGTATATATATATATATTATATATATATAATATATGTTGTTCACCGATGGAGAACGTACGTGTGCTTTTAGTATATATGCTATATATAATATCATATGTTATTACACAGATACGCATAGCAATTTACCCTTCATGTAAGTTGTTGAACCGCATTCATACCATTGTTAGAACAAAGCACCAAATGTTCATGTAATTGATACCCGTTCTCTGTTTATTCCCCTTCAAAATTTCTTTGTTTATTCCACTTCAAAACTAATTATCTTTTTTTACACGCCTTAACATTACATTGAATGCATGACCATATGTATTTTACATCATCACTAGTTTATATATATTTTGTAATCACTACCTCTCTAAATAGTAAGCATATAGTGAAGTATAACTAGATGTTATTTTATATAATACCAGATCACCTTATTTATTCTTTGTTTTAAGATATTGTATATATACGTTATATATATATAATATAATGTATTAATAGGTATATATATATGTAACAGCGATATAGGAGCATTATTATTACCATAATAGCCTAATATTTAGTTTAGTTGTTGAGATCATTTATGACTCAATACCTAGATTATTTAGTTAGTCGTCAGTAACTAGCTTATATTTAGTAGTGATATGTGTACTGTAGCAGTATCTATTTGTTGGTATAATATAAATTGGGATATAATAATAATACATCAAAATCATGTAAAAATTAAATTAATTTATATAACTTTAACTATTAAGTAATATATATAATATTTTAATTAGTATAAATTAATTATATATATTATATATTATATATTATATATTATTATATATAGGTATATATATGTTTCATGCATAACATATGGCAAAACGTATAATTAGATATTAAATTATATATTAAAAAATATTATAATATTATAATAATTATAATAATTATATATGATATTATAAATAACTTTTGGTCGTAGGATGGTTGTATATATATATTGTATAGTGATATAAGATTGAGATTTGACTACTTCATTGACTTTTCTAAGTTATTTGTATATAGATCTAGTAAGTAATTCATTACTATTATATATATCTAATAAATTCATATTTTAAGTATACCATTAGTTTAATGATTAGTATATATGTCTATTAGGGCTTATAAGTTATATTTATAGGTATATAGTATTGGTAAGATATATATTAATATTTTTGTATATTTATATATATAATGATTTATCTATTATATATTTAATTTTTTATATATATATTATACATAACACACTAATGTTATTACAAAATATATGTTCAAAAAGTTGTCTTATTATTTAATTGCGAATTATTTATTGATTCAATATATATTTAAACTCATGTTTGTGAAATAATTGTTGTGGTTAATTTACAGTTCAGTGGATTAAAGTTTTTGATGAAGTAAAGTCACTCGTTTTAAGTGCTAGTGTCCCTGTGCTGTAAGGTATATTACAGTAGGCATTAGGACATGGTGCCATTACGCTTTACCAAAAAGTTCTACTCAAGTCTATTAACGCGGTGTGGCATATCGTGAAATTTGTTGTGCTTAAGATTATTTTTAGGAACTATAACCAACTATTTTTTATGCTTTTATGATGTGGAGGAATTGTGTGTTATGGTTGGAGTTATAGAAAAAATTGTTATGATTGTATAATGTGTCGTGTTGAGTTCGTGTGTAGTGTGTGAGTAGTGTGAGTTGATTGTTGTGTGTGATGTTAGATATATGTGCTGTGTGTGATGTTAGTGTTATATTTGGTTATTATACATGTATTTTTACTTAGTTTCAGGTATACTACGCTATATATACTATATATATATATAGTGTTTAGCCTTTATTGATAGTGAAGCACTTATATTGTGATATATATATGTTTATTTTAGTTCAATTTATTTAGTTATATATATATATATGTATATAAGCAAGTCATTGCTATAAACCTTTAAGGTTATAATATATACTATATATAGTATATACTATTATATTATATATATATATATATTTATATAGCTATATATATAATATATATATATATAATTACTATATTTCTCTAATGTGGATTTAAAATAAATATATTGTATATGTATAAATATAAATAATGACAATAATAAAATAATATAATATAAATAATATGCATGACCATTACTATAGCCTATAGTTTTTACTCATATGCTCTGTAGTATTTGGTTATAAGTAACTTTTCTCAGATATTACGCTCTAAGAAACTCTCATTATTGGTCCTTGAGTATGTCATATATATATATATATATAGGTTAGGTATAGCCATATAATATATTTATCTTATATCAGCTTACTGCTAATGCTCATTGGTGTAGCTCGCAGTATTATATCCCTTTCCCCAGTTATATATATTACATTAAATCTTATATATCACACAGTATGATGCCTATAACGTTATATTATATCTCTTTCTGACTCTCTAATATTTTGTCAATGCTTATTAGTGATCGTATCACCGTTGCTCACAATAAAATTTTGTCAAAATAAATTGTATTAAATAATATTGTAAGCTTAGATAATAACTTGTCCTCACTCTTCTCTCTCTCTCCTCTCTCTCTCTCTCTCTCTCTCATATTCTCTCATCTCTAAAATTCTATATCTTTCTACATTAACTTTCATTAATCTCATTCTCTCTCTCTCTCTCGAATCTGAGCTACATTAAAAAGCATTTTATGATTTATTATTAGAATGTTTGAGATAGTCAGCGAGTAAATTTGAATTTATGATATTGAATAAAATCTAAGTAGAAAATATAATATAATAATTGCGCAGTATAACTTTTTAGGTCATCGACTTTTTATTAATAATTATAATACTGAGTGTAAACTCTTATACTATAAATAATTCAAAAACTTAGCAGTGTTTGTAACATAGCGTTAGGTTATGGGCATAATTATATCTATGTATTAAGAGATAATGTAAAAGGGTTAAGTATATTACTTTGTTTTTGATGATGGTTCATTAAGCATCTAGATAGTATTTTACCTAAGACTCCAAATAATACGTTATAACATATAGCTTCCTTATAGATTTTCAATAAACTGTTTTTAGAAATGTAGATGTGGGTGGAGTTTTTCTTATGGTGTTCGATTTCATCAAATTCCCACTGGAATGCGCTAAAAGTAGTAGTTAAACATGCTGTCGAATAAAATTTTTTTTTATTGAATCTGTGTCGTGTGATCAGTATTGTACATATGCTTCATCATATTACCCAGATTAAAAAACAAATAAAGTCATATAACATCAGTTTGCAGTTTAAAATAAATGTTAGGTGAATACTATATCTTAATTAAGAATTTCTATTGTGTCTTAGCTAAGTTCTTTATTCTTTTATATCTAGATTAGTATTATTTATGTTTTCAGGAAGCAAAAATATAAAATTTTATTGTGCTTTTTAAACTTAAAATTATTTTTTTTCCTTTTCATTTCGTTATATGTTATATGTTTTGACAAAAAAAATTTATTTTTATAGTTATTAAAATTGGAGTAAGGCTGAAAATTCTCTTCCTAAGGAAGAGGAAAGGTTATAATAATGTAAATTTAATATGTTAGTATACACTCATTATAACCTATTGACAAAAAATTATATTTCAGAAATTATATTTTTTTAGTTATTTTGGTTCATTGATAACCCTATTTAATTTTGATGTTGACATTATAAAAACATTCAATTTTCTGATGTTTTAAGGAGTTTCAGGACACCTCCAGAAGTTTTCGTCCCAATTTCTAATAATACTGATATACTGATTGGTTTTACAATCTGTCATATACTATTATGTTTAACTAAGAAAAATGGTTTGATTAAGTTAAGAAAATTATGGAACGGATTTTATCGCTCTAATGTAGAGTTAGTTTTGGATGGAAGTATTTTTATAGCTTTTTACTTCCTCATTTCAACTACTTTTACTGAAGCAATGCAGTTCTTTCTGTGTCTATCAAATAAGTGGTTTTTCATATAACGGCATACTTTAATTTGCTAATGTGATCATGAGTCAATTTGACAATGTTCTGTTGTTACCCAATGTGGCCACTAAGCTTACTCTATGTTATACTTCTACCTTCTTTACTTGCCCTTTTATAAAGGTATTTTAAGTTCTAACTGGTTGGATAATCAATCTCTTAATTACCCTATCCTTATTTCATGTTTATATATGTTAGCCACTATTTTTTGATGCGTGCGTGAGAATTTTTTTTAGACCGAATTATCCGGCCTTCGGCCAAACATACATTAGCAATGCACCATATTATTATATATAATTACTAATATATATATAATATTATTATATATTAGCTCTATATTATTTTTTCCATATGTTGTTATAGTATATAATTATATATATATGATATATTGTATATAATATATAATATGTGCCTTATATTTATGTTATACAAAATATGCTCATTGAATTCTAAATAGTTCATAATATTTAGTATACATATTAGATCATATATAAATAGATATATTAGGTAAATATAGTATATGATTAGGAGAGGGTTATTATGATTGCTGTGTATACTCATTCAAAACTGATGGTTATTAATATATATATATATTAATATGATTATACGATTCCGTTTACTGACAGTTATTTAAATAAATAAGGTGCCCAATAAATATATTTTTAAGTATTATATAAATCAATAAAATGTAATATTTAATAAAATTTGTAAGTTTAATAAAATCAATAAATTTATTAATACTATATATATTAATAAAATGATTAAGCAAAACATATTTTGTAAAGTTTTTATATATATTAGCTATAGCTATTTATTTTGCAATATTTCATAAATATTGACTGAATCAATATAAGTGAAGTCGAATATAAGTATTATTATAATATACTATAAATAATATATTATGATATGACCCTTTGCTGATTATCCATATATATATATATAACTTCATATGATTAATATACTGTAATTTCATGATAATATTTTATATATATATTTAACTGAATAGTTTAATTACTGTATTTACGAGGCACAAGAGTGACAAAAAAAAAATATATATGAATATTATAATAATATATAACCTATATATATAAAATGAATAAAATTTAGGTGATATTATATAAACTAAAATATAATATGTCTACGTCTAATAAGCAAAAGTATAATAAGTAATAATAATTTTTATTAAGGGCGTGCAGTAAGTAATAATTTTAAATAAATATAAAATTATTAAGTATTATACAATTACTACATATTTCACACATTTCGAACAGCATGTACTTCCAATATATATATTTTAATCAATTAAGTATATATACATTTATTATTAATATATATAAATATAAAGAATATATATATTATTAAAACGCTAATAAGAAAATTAAACTTAGTTGACAGATAAATGAGTTTATATATATGATATATATTATTTATATATTAAATACATGTGATAAAAATTAGCTATATAATGTGATACTTATATATTAAAACCATTATTTAATTGCCAATGTGAAAGTACTATACACATTTTGCTTGAATTCAAAGATATTTATATATATAATAGCATAATGATACATGTGTATATATATACTCAGGTAAATGTTAAGTCAAACCTTCTGAATCTGTAATCACAAGAAAATAGCTTAAATGTTTAATTATAATTAAATAAGTATGAATCATAGTAGATATATTAAATTACTTAATGATTGACGGTTAGGTTAGTGTGTGTGTATGTATATATATAATATATATATATTATATTATATATATAATTCAATTTTGAACAGTGTATATATGTATTATGTATATATATATATTGATATGTTATAGCCTGTCAAAAAGTGTGATGTAGATATAGTAGCTTGGCCGAAGCGCTCTCGGCCGATAAAATTGCCTGGTGCTCATATTAAAGAGACTGGGAGAGTTTCCCGAGCGGAGATAGATATCCTCAACCAAGTTGTGAACAGTATCATCATCTTGTCTATTTTTATTCCATCTTTCATATTGCTCGTGAGAAAGTTTAAATAATAACCAAACCTTGATTGCATTGGGCAATGATATGTAGTGTATGGACTTACCTACAACTTAAGTGAGTAGGTAGTAGTTTATTTGCATTTAGGGTAGTACGGTGAAGTACTTAACTATTAGAGTTTCACCCTACAATGGATATATATGGAATTTTATACAATGGAGGTAACATTCTACGTCATTAGTCACTAACACTATGACGTTCTCAACAATACATAGTAGATTCGTTCATTATTATTGAGCCTATTAGATTTCGCACAGACTTTCTATAAAAGAGTGTGTTTTGGCTTGTCTGTAGAATAGGCATTTCTTTACTCATAAACCGTATAAAGTTAATAAATTCTTTATCTTATAACAACTTATAAAACAGCACCAAATAACATAGTGTAAGACGCATAGCCAAATAACAGTGAGTTGATCTGGTAAAAACATTCAGAGCAATCCAAAAAATTTTTGAGATAAAAATTATGACATGTGGATAGGCTTCAAAATATAGCCTTCATCCATCCCTACCTTTCATCTCTTCGGAGTTGCCGGCCTCCGATGTTGGGGCTGGTGTAAACTTGTTCTGATGCATGACCTTTAGTCATCAATTTCTACAACAATCGCGGTTTTCATTCTAATTTGGCTATTCAGATTGTTGGACATTACTTGTCCTGGCGTGGCTCTTGATGCGTTTTGGACACAACCTCTTATTTTTAACCGAACCTCAGGTACTTGAACGTTCTGATAAACCCTGCTCTGTTTCCTATTAATTTCTACATCCTAAATTTTAAGCCATAGGCAGATCAGAACCATTTTGGAATTTTGATCCTCTTTGATATAAGATAAGAAAGTGATTTAATAGATATATATTCCAATTCAAATAAAATTTATACAAATTTAAAGCTTTTGATTTTGAAGATAATTTTTCTCGTTATTTGATTTTGAGATTTCATAATTTTCTACCTTTTCACTCAGGGTTTCTTACCAATCTACTACTAAATTCATCTGTTCTTTATTTCTGTCTCCTAACTCGTCTAACTATCCTAAATTATTTGACTATTCAAACTCCTAATTAGAGCAAAGTCTTCAGTTTTCTCCGTTATCTGAAACTATCCTCCTTCCATGATGGTTTCAATGTTCTCCACCGACAAAAGATTTCCTCTAATTCTCAAGAAACAGCTTGTGAACTCGTCTACCATTTCTCTATCTTTAATAATCTCGAGCAGTTGGTGTAACTCCCTATTCTTATGTCTTAGAGATGAACCCAACATACTAGATCTTTTCCTATCATCCAATCCATCCTCTCATGTGATTAAACTCGTTCCTTCACTAGTTTCCTCTGATCACATTTTTATATCTATATCCCTTCTTTATTTTCAAGACCTTCGTCTCCTAAGAAGAAATAATTTTAGCAATTTGTAGATTTGTAGACATGTGTTTGAATTTCATTGATTTCCTTAGTATTGACTATTACTTCAACATAGGGGTTCCCTCGGTTTGGGCAGAACATGTACTCGATATGATTTTCCCTAGCATGAATGGGCATATTCCATACTTTTTTTCCTTTCAACTAAAACTTACAAACCTTTGTTCTAGTGATACTCTACTCAGAGATGCCGTATCCTTAAAAATACACACAATTTTCTCCATGAAAAATGTAATGAACTTTCTTATTGCTCTTTCTCTCGCTTTCTGGCATTTTACATAAAATGTCAGCTCGACTTTGCGTCTTTATTTTTTCTCCTTTATTATCTTGTGAAAGCAAAACTGCAGTCTTTCCTTCCGCTTAAGCTAGACTCTGTGCTTAAACCTTTGCCACTAATTCCACGTTAGACATTTTCAGAGTTATTCTTCTTCCTCCCTCTCCAACTTATTTTAGTTTAACTTAGCAAATTTCTTTAAATATTTTATATATGTTCTCTCTGAACTTAACACTAAGAAAGAGTATCACCCTAATGGTTTTCTTCATATAATTCTTAAAACTTCTGCAGAGGAGCCCACAAACTGCCGTGACAAACTATTTTGTCTCATCTCTCCACGTAGGTCTTTCCTTCTTGATGGAAACGTTCTTTCATTCAGTCATTGTCGAAGAAAGTTGGACCCTCTCAACCACATTACCTACGTTCTTTCCAAAGATTTAGAATTTATCGTTAACATGAAAATTTGGAAACATCTTAATTCATCTAATCTTACCTCCAATTGGAAGTATAGCTTTTTCAAGGAAAACAATACTGGTGATCTTTCTCTTCTCTTTGATTCTTCTTCCTATCTTTTCTGAATTTCGGCGAATCTCATGTTATGGCGCTGGAGACATGGAAAGTTTTCGATAGAGTCTGGCATATATCCTTGACTTGCAAAAATCTCACTTTGGTGTATATATATCCTTCTCTCTAAAACTTTCTTTCAGATTAACTTTCTGGTCATGCTGTAACAGCAGTTGTAGACATATATCGTTCATTCATTAAATTTATCACTAGTGACGTTCCACGGTTTTGTCCTATCCCCAAATTTTCTTTATTTTTTTAACGATCACCTTTCTTCTAACATTTCTCTACCTATGCACTCATAAGCTGACAATTACACCTGTCATTATTCCTTTCAACGTTCCACTCAACTTTAAATAACTGCTGTTAGAAGAACGACATTGGAGCACGCAACATCTGATCTTTCTCGCTTTTCTAAATGGGATAGAGAAAACCTGCTTTTTTTCAAAGATTCTGAAGCTCAGTTCTTTAAACCAGCTACTCGACAAGATTTTTCCGACAACAAAAACAACTATAACCTAATCTTTTTCTTAATATTTTTATATTTACTTTTCTTGGGATCTTTCATGGAAAGGGAGCACATTATATCTCTCACTAAACAAGCTTTTAATAGGTTAAATTTTCTGAAGCTCCTTCTATGTCTTTATACCACACTAGTTTCTTCTTGCTGTGTGTAGGGTCGTCGTTTGTTCTTGCATGGAGTATACATCACATATCTGGGATGGTTCCACTCACTCAGTTTCTTGGTGAAAAGGTATAGTAAAGGACTTTTTGTTTTATAAAATTTCCTTCTCTCATTAACTCTCTCCAATCTTTTGCTGTCTTCGAATTGTTGCGTCACTCTCTATATTCTACTACTTTAGCAACGGACACTGATCTTTAAAACTCTCCAGTGGCACACCTCGTGCAAAATAGCCTTCTATCCTTTTACTCTCCAAATTTCTCACTCCAGACTTCCACTATACCATCTATAATTATAAATCTTCGAAAAAACAACTCAAACCTTCATATGTTCATAATATTCTTGCGTTTTTTTCTGGTAATCTCTTTTAGAAGGATTATATTATTCCCCTTACTAAAAAAGGTTCAGAAAGGTTGGATGTTCTGCGATGATCTGAAAGTTTCTTCACACCACCCCTGTTGCTTCCTTTTTATAGGGGTGCCTGCCGTTCACCCCTGTATGGTTGAGTGTGCCTCACACACCTAAGGTGGTTCAACTTGCACAACTAGCTTTCAAAAGGTTGAATCAATTACTATTCATCCTTTTAATTTTCCTTTTTTCACTAACACTTTCCAGTCTCTTTATTTCCGGCGAACTTTTGCACCACTCTCCTTATACTATTGCTTTTCTAATAGACACTGCTTTTCTGACTTTTCCAGGCTTATATCTACCGATCTTCTGAGAAAACTAGTAAGATTAGTCTTTTTATATAAGCTTATTCTTTCACTGTCTATCTTCCTGTTTCCAGACTTAACCGCAATAAAGTCTGAAAGCTGGAAGACACTATTTTTATCTATTTTTATTTTTTTTTTACTTGCACACTTTCAAGTTTCGTGTATCATATACTAACTATATATGAAAAAAAAGTAAAAAAAAAAAATTCATCTGTGGCATGAAACTTATAACGTCATATATATATATATATATATATATATATATATATATATATATATATATATATATATATATATATATATATATATATATATATATATATAATATATATATATATATACATATATATATACATATATACATGTATATATATATATATATATATATATATATATATATATATATATATGAGAGAGAAAGAGAGAGTAAGAGAGAGAGAAAGGTTTGTTTGGAAGACACAAGAAAAGAGGAAAGAAGGAAAGAAGGAAATATCGGACAGGGGAATTTTTTCGATCCAACCCAGTCTGTCCATGTTATAATCCTTTGAGAAGAGTGATACATACATACGCGGGGATGTGTATTACACATACATATGATTATTGAAAATACATATGTATACATACATATATATATATATATATATATATATATATATATATATATATATATATATAGAGAGAGAGTGCAGGAGAGGAATGGAATTTTCCTTTTTATATCTCTAAAAAAATATTATAGGGTAGAAGAAAACTAAAACATATATGGAATCAGCGTATAAATATTTTTTTAGGGGCTCGAGCCGACGGTGAGACAGAGTGGGGACGTTTTCCACACCGGGAGGGGCGGGAGGAACCCCCGCGACACCCAACACCAAAGAGCGGGGTTCCGGAGACCCCGGAGGGGGGGAGAGTTCTACCCCGTCATCCCCAGGAGGCCGAGAGATCCTGACCTTGCATCTTTGCGGTTTACCCTGGGTATTCTTTAGTTAAAAAAAATAAAATCTTTTTCATGTACATATTTCATGCGCTGATTCTTAAATATGTTATTATTTTCTTGTACCTATCGTAGTTTTGAGATAGCAAAAATAAAAAAAAAGTAATTTTTCATCTTCCACACAACTCCACACGGCTGATCCCATATGCCATCACCTCTTTGTATTCATCCTTAGTTTCTTTGATATCACGTAACTCAAACCTTCATATGTTGGAGGAGAAAAAGAGCATATATGAGCATATGAGAAAGAGAGAGAGAGAGAGAGACGGTTTTGAAAGATGTTTCCTAATTGCCTCTGTGTAGAGAGCAAAGAAAAATAATATTATTCCCTTCAAACTTTGTTTTTGTTTTTTTTTACTTTGACATTGCGGTTTTCAAACTGATCTACAGTATATGCATTTCAGAGAAAATTAATATTTTTTAAATACATGAAATATTTTTATTTCTTGAACTTTCTGGCAACTTAGATGATGAAATAAATACAGAAAACAAAAGCTCTAGTATAAAAATAGTTAGTAGATTAGTTCATCAGTCTTCTAGTAGCTTTCTAAGTGGAGATGCGTTGTCTTTGATAGGTGCATTCAACACAGATGGTTTCAACAGGTTTGCAAATATCAGGCAACCTATTTTGTTATGTCTGCTGTGAATTTATGAAGACAGGAGCAAAAAAGTACCTTGTGAATATATCTGCTGAAATGTGCGAGACCTATAAGTCATATTTTGGCATGCCTGTTGGGGACCAAGAGAAGCAAAGATTGCCTCATTTAACTGTGTGAATACTCAAAGTTTTTGCCGAATCAGTAATCCCTAGGAGGAAAAAAAATAGGTGACCTATCTAAGCAATAAAAAAAAAGTTTAAGAATATATATATATATATATATATATATATATATATATATATATATATATATATATATATATATATATATATATATATATATATATATATATTAGGGATGCACCGGATCTCCGGCTCCGGCCGGAGACCACTAGTCTCCGGCTTTCTCCAGCCGGAGACCTATATTTTTGAGAGGTAGTTTTGAAAATAAAAATAGTTATAATTCATTGAAAGTAATAATAAGACATTTAATGAATTAAATTTATTTAGAAGAACTGATTCATTCAAAAAGTGTAAAAAAATTATTTTAATATTTTTTTGTTGTAGTGACAATATTAAGTCAAACTAATAACTAATATTATAACTATAATAATATATAATAATATGAATATGCCTATATGACACATTTACTAAATTGACTAATTATTTTGATAAACAACTTGAAAGGGTTTGATATCCAAAATGACTACCCCTAACAAAAAATACACTTTTGATAAATCTAGCTTTAAAAATGCAATACAGAAATAGGTAAATGAAATTGGTAAACGACCTTTTAAATTACGTGCCATTTCTGACCAAAAGACTAAAAAATTGATATATATCCTTAATCTTTAAATTATTAAAGAGTTTTAAAGTTTTAACAAACTAACATTTGAAACCATATATATATATATATATATATATATATATATATATATATATATATATATATATATATATATATATATATATATATATATATATATATATATATATATAGGGTAGTGTGTATGTACCAGCGTTATCGATACTGGTATAGAGTATCACAATGGAATTTTTTGAGAAAATTAAATTATATTGTTAAACACAAAGTCAGTGAAGGGAAAGTTAAATAGCTTATGCATTGCTATTTAGGTAACCATTCTCTAATATTTAAAATCAAGTTCTTAAATTATGATGAAGAAACAGGAGCTGATCAGCTAGTGTTGGAGAAAGACAATTCCTTTGACTTGCAAAAATATTTACTGCTTGGCTAACATTCTCGCCAAATTTTGAAGCGTAGAGCAGAGAGATATTTCTTAGCTAATTCAGGTAAGATGCAATCAGATAAAGAGCTTTTCTTTTTTTCCACCATAACAGTTTATCAGCATCCGATTTTCGTTCCATAAGTGGTGCTGCAAAATATTTATCCACAGTAGTTTGAATAGTATTTTCTAATTCAGATTGTTTTCTCTCACTACTGCGTTTGCATTTTAACTTTCTCCTTTGATCAGTTCCACTTGGTTTGATTATATCTGAATATTCTTCATATTCTTCTGACGATTTTTCTAGTAGCATGTCATCAAAGCACTTCCAGAAATTGAATGTGTTTCCTTTCAATATCTGCCGTTTCATTTTCATCTTCATGTGAATCTGTGCGAGACTGATCATTTTGATCATTTTGTTCATCAGAATCGCCTGTTCTAAATATTCTTTAACTTTATTAAAAGTTTTGCTTCTTCTTTGAGCATAAATTTTATTTTATTCCTGATCAATAATATCAAAGGGAGCTAATTTGTATTGTGGATTTAGAACTATTGCAAGTACATAAAGTTTCTTCTCTTTAATGGTACCAAAACGTTCAGTAACAGAATTTAAAAGTTCATCTTTCATAGTTTTTACACAGCTATCCTTCCAAGTTTTTGCTAAATATTTTTGCAGTGCATTAACTGCAGGTATTACAAAAGATAATTCTACATCATCACTCGCTCTTTAGTTAATTCTTCAAATGGTTGTAGCAATTCAATTATATTCTCCATTAGCTTCCAGTGATTTGCATTTAAGATTTCTAGATTGTTTTTTGAATTTGAAAAATAAATAGTAATTGCAATTTTTGCTCTATGATACTTTGCAGCATATAATATAACGAATCTTGTTTTCACATCTTGGATAAGCTTGTATATTGCTGAAGTGGCGGATTTG
>JABUQX010057216.1:22500-44672 GCA_015478945.1 Trachelipus rathkii | reverse complement strand
CCTAAACCAGAATCACAAAATTTCTAAGTCATACTCAAGAATGGTAGGGAAATTATTCCAACGTCTGACAATATTTTTTAAAAAAGAAGGACTAACGATTCGTTTATAGAAGTCCTACAGCAATTTTTTTAAAGCGGAAAAAATGATCGAGATGATCAAGTTGGTTCCTATCATATATGAATTAAAGCAAAACGAAATCTTAATGTAGCATACACGCCATATCACAACGTTGTCTCTTTTAAGATTTAAATTTGTACATCTAACTTTTCACATTTAAAGACGTTGTGTAAACACATTAAAGCCGTGAAAATACATATAGAGAATGTTTTAAAATATCTAAATAATCATGCCTCAAATGAACAAGCCAAGAAATGTTCGGTGAATTAGTACATCTCGTAGCAATGCTCCTCTTGTTCCCCCATACCCGATTTCTTAGAAAATCACAGGCAAACAAAAATTTAATTTATTAGGCCTCATAATTACAAATTGTAATTCTAAACAATAACAAATATTAGTCAAAACTCTTAATTTAAATTCTCAATATAAGATCACACGGTAAAACTTAAGCTACGCCCTCTAATCGAATAACTCCTCAGCTCACGCAAGAAAGTTCGCCAAATATCAATCTTGATGGCTTAGTTTTCTTACATCAAGAGAAACTTTTAAATACTATAGCAGCAATTTATTACTCTCACTGCTGCACTACACTCATTCAAGAGACAGTCTTGAGAGTCGGTACAATTCCTCATACACATCATCAAATGCAAGAGCTCATCAGAAAATCCTATTACACGGATGCACATCTCATCTTTTTTTTTTTTTCCAACCCATCACAATTTTTGGGGTGCGGCTGCGTTACCTAGTACTTTTAATTTTCCCGATTTACTTTAAATTGCTCAAATCATCAAATGAGATGCATTAATTGCCTCCTATCCAATTTACCATTAAAAGAGTAGAACTGATACCCATTTAGTCACCGTAGGCAGCGTCAATAATAGGCTATTCGGACCGACAATCAACACTAGTCGTGAGCTGTTCAATCTATATTCGGTACTATCAGGAACTTTTCATTAGGCACGCAGAATTTTCAATTTTAATCAAGACGATCATTTAACATATTGTTATAGTCATGCACCCAATTTAATGCATAACACAAACTGTTCTATTTGTTTAGACGGAAACACATTTGCTAATTGAATAAGGCTTTCATAGACAGAAGAGTATTTTATAGCTCAATGTTTCACAGAGGGAACTGTTCCTTCGCTGCACTATAATCTTCCACTATTGCATTAAACAATTAAACAAATTTAACACAACATGTGATTATTAGCATCTTCAACAAATAACACGTTACAAAGCAACTTAAAATTTAGGCTACATAATCCAAAGTAATGGACGAGATAACAATTGTTAACTAAACATATGGGTGAAGTTAATCAAGATTCAAATAGCCTAAGTAATATAGAATATTATTAAGATTAGTGTAAAATATGAATTTAACCGATTATGCTTATAAGAATTATTCTTTGGCAGAATATTCTAATTTGCATCAGAAACAGTTAGTGAACTGCTCATTCTTAAACTAAATTCTATCTTAATTTAAATAATAAGAATATGTTACACATCGAATCAATTGCGACTCCCACTTCTATAATATAGCATTTTTAAGAGACTACTTGCGAAAATTTCCAAAGTATCGAATTATGTACTTGATTGTGTGCCTGTTGAATTTGAAGGCTATCAACTAGTAAAGTATGAGATCATCCGTTACGTTGCATATATTCTTAGCCTTATGGCTACACAATCTGTTACCGGATGCAAGAATCGGCTTCGTCCTCCAATACTAATGACTTCTCAGCTGTTTAGTGAGACTAGAGTAGGGGAGAGTAATCGAAAGTGGTAAAAATATGAAACAAAAGGAGCTACGTTACAGACTCACGCTAATTTAAATGTTGGGCAACTGTTTTCACACTCTTTAATAAAAAGGAGATTGCGTTCAGTAACCGCCAAGACTAATATATTAAATACAATCACATGGGAGAGAATATTTTACGTTACGTTAAAGTTCACAATAATTTTAAGAAATATATTAATGGATGCAACGTCACAAACAAAGTCACAGTAAAAGATTGGAAATACATTTTAATACCTGTTCTATAATCAGCAATCTGCTTTCAGCACCGTCGTCAGTGACTCTTCGCCTGTATCATATCTTTTAAAAAACCCACGCCTTGCTAAATTCCTAATAACATTGAGAATATAATCTCGCCAAAAGCAATAAATTCCAGAAACAGAAAATGGAATATTCATGAAATTTTTTAGCTTACAAATTCTTGTAAGCATTGTTTAAATAGACCCAAGTCATTTTATAAATAGCTTAATCTAGAACTAATATTAAACGTTTTGAATACAAGGAATCATCACAATAGTATTGTGCTGATATTTTTTGAATTATATATATATCTAGTTGGAGCAATATATATATCAACATATATACTATATATATATATATATTATATATATATATATTAATAGTATACAAATATATAGTATAATATATTAGGTATTTATTATAAAATTATTACTAAAAATTTTATGACTATAAATATATAATATAATAATACTGTATATATATGTATATCATTATATATATATACCTTATAATATATATAATTCATATACAGTAAGTATATAGTATAGTACTAATAATATACCATAATACTAGTATTATATATACTAAATATATATATCATAGTAATATATATTTTATATATATTATATATATATATATATAATATGAGTATATATTTCATTATATATGTAATATACATATACTATATATATATACTTATTTCATATATATATATATAATAATGATATATACTATATAACTATACTAAGTGATGTATATATACTATATATGATATATCAGTATAATTATATATATAATATGGTCATATACTAATAATTATATAATAGTTAATAATTATATTATAGAATATTTGAATCTGAAGTCAAGTTTTTGGTGTCTATTCTTCAACTTTTAGCAATTTGCTTCTCTATTATTTAGGATCACAATTCCCATTGAGTGTACAATAGTTCTACTAGACTTGAGCGACGCTATCCTTCCCATATATGTTTTCCATAACTGAAAATTGTTTATGTGTAGGTTGGGCCAAGAGTGAGGATGTAGCTATATTCAAATAAGATAGGTAAATATAAGGGTAAATATTATGTTAAACCTGCAATTTTTATATAAGCGTTTGCGGAATTCTGTTCAATGTTGGCTTTATTAAGAAAATTTTTCATACTGAGTTTTTCATATCTTGTTTTGATATAAAGGTACTAGTCAATCTGCCAACAAAAGGTCACAAACCAGACAAGTAACTGCGTCCATCCGGGGGGGGGAAGAAAAAAATACCCTAGTGAGGCGCCTCCCCCTTTAAGAAATTCTTGACACAAGAACAATAAGGCCCCCTGTGGAAGATTTTTTTTATTGTAAGGTCGAGAAGTGGGTATTTAGATTTCGTGCTTTCGTAGGCAGATATATCCTTAGGTTGTGTTAGATATTCTTCGCTATCCCTCGAATCGTCTAAGCTAATACTTTTTCTCTTGTGGTTTTATTCAAAGGCCTAGTTTAATCTCCCGTAGGCTGTGATGTTTCGATAAATATACTGGACCATTTATAGTAATTGACCATGAAAACACACTTATTGTTGCACATAGATTAGTATAAACAACTGTATTTAAATGAATTAATAATATATTATGAGCAGTCAACTGCTCACAGCCGACTTTTATACAACAATCGATCTGTAGACCTTAAAAAATTAATAATTATAAAACTAAAATAAAATGTGAAAAGGCCTTGCACTCACATTGATCACTTTATAGCTGGGGGGGGGGAAGTTAAGTGCGTCCCAATATTGGTGAGCTTCAACATATCCGCAGTTATTACGAAAACTTCAAATATTCTTTTAAAAAATTCGCTCAATTGTTTCGTCTACTGATCTACGAGTAAACTGCTGTCATAATATTTGCTAGTACTAAAGCAAATTGTGAAATTGAAAGAGTTTTATCAGATAGGCAATATTTTCTTATATAATACCTAGTAACTATAACTATGTACTGGGTAATTGTTACCTGTCCAGAGGGTTTCACCCCGCCATGTTTTTGATCAAAAAATCACTCATGGCACAACTCTATCACAGAAAAATACATGAATAAAAAGAATAGTGAAGAAACGTAAATTCGTGTCGAGCAGAGAGCTCCTGCTTGTAGGAAACTAAAAGTTACCAGGCGCTGCTTCGAAAGTTTCAAAACAACGCCATAGGCGATGGTGTGTATTGAACAAAAAAAAAAAAAAAATTTTTTTTTTTGAAGCAGGGGACAGAATATCCTCTAAAAAAAATAATAATTGGAAGAAAATTGAAAAATATTGGGAAAATCGTCGCTCTCTCTAGGAGAAAAAGTTACAGCCTTGTAAGTTTTCAATATAAATTTTTTCCCCATAGTTACTTTCTTATAGAGATGAAAATATAGTGGGCCTTCGATGCTCCGTCCTTTATGGGCCATCCAGTTCAGTGTCTCTTATTGATCGAAAGATTTGTTCAATTCTACATCATGCACTTTCTCTGTGTCATACCTAACGAAACTTATCATAACCTTGACTTAGCGAGGGCTCTCGAAATGAACTCTATTCCTGGATCGGATGTCTATCATATGAAATGTCGTATAGGGATTTTTTAACAACTTTGAGAAGCTGATGTAACTTTTTTTCCTAACGAGAGCGACATTTTCGTTTTTCACTATTTCTTCATTATAATTTTTTGAGAGTCATCCCTGCCGATTCAATAAAAACGGCGGAGTGAGCAACGCTCTTCTGGTAGACAAATTACTCATATATATATGATATACTACTATTCTAGTTCTAATTACTTATCTTGGATATGTTATATATATATATAGTACTATACGATATTTATATATTCACGTTCTATATTCCTATATTATATAGTATTGATATCGTACTCTATATTTACATAATTTCAATTCGTTTGAAAAATCGAGTAAAGTTATGACTGTTTGGTTAAGCTCAAAGGCTACAGCGATATTTTACTGCGTGCAATATTGTAAACGATTAACACTTTCCTACAACTTAGATGGGTCCTAAAAACGAATTTAAATAAAAAAATTTCTAGCTAGATTTATTAAAATTTAAATTCGAAGATTTTTCTCTTTCAATTATTTTCAGTTACTTTTTATTATGGGGATGCAAAGTATATACAAAAGAAAGACTCAGAAAAAAATATTGAATAATGTTAGTGATAGAATGGTGCTTTATCACTTTTAAGTGACACCACTCTCATCCCACGACTATTAAAGTTCACAGCCTTGCATAAGTATTAATATTACTAAAGGGCTTTTTGTTATAATGTCTATCGGCCCGACCAAAACACCAATATCTTTATCAGGTCTTCTATTGAATGAGGGTAATCGTTAAGTGGAAAAAAAAGCATTTATATAATTTTATACACACTTACAGGCTAATCGGGGCCAGAACAGATGACTACAACAGACTCGAACATTTAATATTACTAAGTTGTAGTGATAGGGTCAGCGATCGTGTCATACAAATTGCGTGCAAAATCCAGCAGATAGATTGTTTTTTTCATTCTTTAATTCCTGCAGATTATTGCATCTCGGTGCTCTCGGTCCGTCGCTGACGGCTCAGTTCATCTTCATCAGCGTGCTCCCTCATGTCTCCGGCTTCCCGCTGATGAGAGCTCCGTGAACAGTGACGCCATGGGCGGCGGCGTTCGTCTCACCCTTCTCTCTTCGTCATCTTCTCGCGCTCTCCCGCGTTTCGTCCCTGGAGTCGGATAGTTGCTCTGCTTCGACGGCCCTGCCGTAGTCTTCGTCTCCCCGTTTTCGTCGTCCGGCGGGCTGCTTCTCGCTCGTAGCATGTGATGCCGCTCACTATCGATCTGCAGGACGGCCCCGCTTTCTCGTGTGTCCGTTCGGGCGGTGGTGCCCAGCCATGTAGCTCGTGCAATGGTGTGCGTCCGGCTCGTATCGTCCTCTGGGCTCGTCTTGCGCGTCCACCTGTCTGCGCTTCCTAGATTCTGAGTAGTAGTGCGGTGTGGTCCGGGATTGGAGAGATGTAGATGGTGACTTGCCCGGGCATCGCCACCGGCGCTGATGTGAGCTACGGAGGCTCGTATTCGGCGAGTCATGTTGTCGTGCGTGAGTCAGGGGATGGAGCACTCGAGAGTCTGCTCGCCCTCCTCGTCTGTATTGTTGGCTCGTGTCTCTCTCCGGGGAGGCCCTGTTCTGCATTCTGGTTTAGTGTTTCGTGTGGTTATCATGACGGGTGAGGCGGCGGGAGGGTTCGATTGGTGCAATCTCGCGAGCTGTAGGATGTTTGCTGGGATTAATGGTGAGGAGAAGGTGTTAGTTTACACTCGCACACGAAACTGGATGGAAAGAGTTTATTCTGCAACATAATTTAAGAGCGTCTAAATTATGGAAGCTAGCCTGCTTGAATTTTTGTCCCCATATAACATGTGTTTCTGTGGCATGATTAAATTATAGTGAGTTTTAAATTCAATTTTTGAGAGGTACTTTACTAGTAGATAGGTTATTTGTATAAAATTACGGCTATTATTAGTTGAAATACTAAGGAGCATAGAATGATATTGTGTATGGATAAAAATAAAGAGCATTAATTATGTAATCAGAATAAATTATTATTCACGTTAGGCCGTGACACCCAATCCTTCTCTGCACGCTGATTAAGACCTTGGGTTTAAGGTGCGTAACAGTGCACTGTCGTGAAACAAGTAGGTTTAGTAGAGAATGACTCAGAGTTGTAAAGAAAACAGGCTGAGCCATTAGCCTATACTTTTATGTTGAGCACAATTCGCGCAGTCAGAGGTATATCGCGCTAAACTTAGAACTCTCACGCGTCTCGCTGACGAGAACCGTCACTATGGCTCTTGGTCGAATTGTTGGGGTTCCTTGCCCTTTGCCAAGTGGAACGCATCGAACTATGTCATACTCGCTCGTCCGACAAAACCGGCCAGAGGCTTCACTCTAATTTGAGCTATCTTTTTTCTCCTGTGCTCTGCCAAAGTGCGCATATTCTCTCCGTCTCACCGGCATTCCTTTAACTGACTCAATCACGGTACTTCTGGTTTCTCTTCTGTTGCGTTCCGGGTTCTTCCAGCTCAGTTGATCACAACACACCACTATACAGTTGGTCCTGCTCTTAATCGCAATGCCTAATTTGCATCTCATCGCCTTTCACATGGGAAACCATCACAATGTACTTTTATGTATTCTCCTCTGTGTGTTTGTCCTTTTGTAGTACTGTTTGAGGGTGTCCTTTTGTTCTTTTGTCCCTTTATTCGATTTGTCTGCATTTTATCGAATTCTTGATAAACACCTACGCATTCCCCTAAGATTTTCCATCTAAACATCATTGCTAGCTTCTTATGAGTCTATTATCCAACACTACCTTCACCAAGACACCTTGTTTCACTACTATATTACATTAACAGTAAACAACATACCTCTGCATGTAACGAAGCCCTAATGACGCGCAATCAGACTAGTCCCTCTTTATATCCACACGAACGATTTTAAGTATGCAGCCGCCGAGCGAGCTGCGCTGCTGCGGCGCGCGCCGCACCCGACGAGGCGTCTCATCAGTTCGCGTTCCGCGTAAGGGGCGTGGATTCCATCGAGTAAGCTTGCCTGGGCCGTTTTTGTTTTTTGGTTTTGTTTTTATGTGCTTTATGCATGTTTATTGGCCTTTTGTGGTCTTTTTTAAAAAATCGTCTAGTATGTTTTATGTTCATTTGCATATAAATATTTGGATCATAATTGTTATTGAAATTTGGTTTTTTTGGTAGTTAGGTCCATTGTTAACTATGTCCGGTATTAATATGTAGGACGAAAATATAGATTTATGAAATACGGAGGTCTGGTAAAACTTTACAATAACGCGCTAATAGATAATATTGGGTACAGACCAATGGTTCCAATTACCACTCGTTAGAATGAATTATCCATTTGCCTACGTTGGGTGGCAAACTTGTGAAAAGTGGGTAACAAGTGATAGTGTGCGGCGTGTGCATGGCGGTTATCAGAGTTATTGATAGTATGATAGAGACTATACAGGAGACTATCTTGAGTAAGTAGTAATTGAAAAATAATATACCGTTAAAATTTATAGACTATCTTGTATAAGACTTTGAAGCAGGTTCTTGCCATCATAATGCTATAGGTCTACGAAAAATCGTAGTAAGTTAGCTCAACCAATAGGTTCACAGTTGTTACCGCTTCAGAAACCTAGCGGCTCAGGCTTGGCAGGTAGGCGCGCGCCAGATCAGCTCCCCAAGGAGCTGAATCAATCCAGCAAGTTTGCCTAGGTCCTGGGTTTTTATGGGTAAGCCTAAAGAGTAAAATTGGGAGTTTGGAAAAAAATACCAGTATTTGTTAGATACAGATTTAGTATATGTTATTTAATACAAACAAATGATAAATACCAGGATATTTCAGAAATTTTTAAGTATAGAAAATTACCTATATATATATATAGAATAGGATTCTAATATTATATTATATATAGTATTACTATACTTTATAATACTACGTTATAGTATACGTATATGATGCAATATGATATAGTAGTATATAATAAACATTATTATTGATAGACTACAAAAGAGTATTGTATATAGCCTGCGAAAGTGTTATATACTATATATATTATATAGTTGTAGAAATTATTTACTCGTATAAATAATCAAAATTCTGTGATTAGGTGTATAATATATATGGTAAGGTATATAGTACGATATAGATTATGTAAATATATATACTACGTAAGCTATACTATACTAGTATTATATTATATGGACACACACAACTAAATGAGGCAAGACGAAGTTAGCCAATGGGAAACGTAGTGAAGTGTGTGTCGCCACGACAGGGTTCAGTGACGGTGGGGCCCCTAATGTGTTTGTCCTCATCATATATAGGGATGTTTTAGACTAATGGGACTTGAAAAAATGCATGTGAAGATTTTCTAAATTTGCAATGATACCTGAAATGTGGCCTACCTCAGTTTGGAAGATATAGAAGTGGGGAAGATTGTAATAAAGTTCTGCTAAATGTTCGTTGTGAATAATACTTTCGTTGGATAGAGCAGATAAGTGGACAAATAAGTTTTAATTAGTAAGATAGCGTGTGTTCACGCTGGGTTAACTCACAACATGAAAAGTTTTACTTTCAACTAGTGAACTTTGGGGGATTGAGTTTTAGGTTTGTGGACCAAAAAGACATGGATTCGGTAGGTGCGCTGTGTGTACGATTATAGGCTGATCTCAGAGTTGCAGATTAAGGCTGGGCTTGCTAGGAGTAGCGTGAGCTGCGAGTGGTGTGCGGATAAGCAATAGGGATTAAGCGTAAGAATGATATCGTGGGCGCGAGTAATAAATGCATTGCAATGTTGTTCAAGAGCAAGGAGTTGGCCAGTAGTTGAGTCATTGGTGTCACAAGATCTGAGCCCCGACTCAATTATTTTAAGAGGAGAGAGACTGCGTAGATAGTTTCGTCTAGATGAGTGCCAACATAGGAGGCAACAATGGATGAATTTCTGAGTTTTGAGGGTAAGGAGCTATGATGGGAGATTTCTCAGAAGGAGACATGAGTAAGTAAGGAGAAGGAATACAAAATTAATTACCCTTTCTATATCTGTGTTGTCAGGATGGGGGAGACCATGGGGGCGCATAGTAATAGTAAATGGAGAAAGAAAGCGATGCCATGAGTCTTTGAGATAAGCAGGGCATAAGGATATTCATTCATTAATAGGATTGTTAAATGTATGGAACTGGTTTGCCACAGGAGGTTGTTTGAGTGTGACTCTAATGAAAGGGGCATTTAAGAATGAGGATTGAGACTAGGTATATGGCCTGGATGATTGTGGAATATCATATTAGTTATTAAATAATTTTTGATTAATGCAAATTGGTCGGGTTTTCTTTTTAGTGAGTTATCAGTAAGGACGGCGTGTAGAGACCTGGCAGAGTTGATTTGACATGAAAGTTATAAAAGCTTGTTGGTGGGTTGCATGTACTTTTAAGCCATATTTTGTCTTTTAACTCGAGTAGACTTTGTGTTATCAGCATCTGATGTATGTTTTATTGGACAAGGCCCGTAGGGTGGCTTTGTGGTGAGGTGCATGGAGTCGTCAATTGCTTTTAGACTTGTGTATGTACATATAATGGGTAGGAGCTTTATTGACAAGACCTAGGCTGCTGTATATGTGATTTGCATGAACAATTGTTTGGTTCTATCTGCTTGGACTGTGGGAGCAGTCAATTAGATTAGGCCCATAGTGGCTTTCTATTTGTCTTATTTATTTCCTAATATTGCACTAATTGTTCTAATACATATACCGTTTGGATAAGATTGTGGTTCCTTGGCGCATGATTATACGGTATGTTTATTTCTGAGCTCAAGGGATTAAATTGATTGAATTATTTTGATAAAATGTAAGTACTAGTCGTAGAGTGAGCATACACATTGTAATGTTCTGCCTGATCTGACATCCTGAGTCTACAAGCTTGTGAGCAGAAGAATAATTAAAAGAGTGTGCACTGTGAGAAAATTTATTAGCATTGGCTGTGTATAGTTTGTCTGTAAATTTGTATTAGACCTACTGGTGTATATAACTAATATAATTTTATCTGATAGTTTATTATGTTAAAAGCAATATTCATTCTGTATTAATGAGAGATTTCAGGAAAGGTTGTTCTTAGATATTAAGTAATGCAAAATTCTTGCCAAATAAAATACGGTCTAATTTATTTATTTTTATTGTTGGATAGATTTAAATTGAAAATGAGGTAATATATGTAAGTAATGAGATCTGCGTATTATGCTTAGAGTTAATATTACTGGTACTAGAAACGAACTAGGAACAACATCTTTGTCTGATTACAACAGAACATGGTATCATTCCAATAAATTTAGTTTGGATAATTAGTTCTATTTATACATAAATTTTAAATGTATATTTTCAATGAAAATATTTAAAAAAGTGCTACGAAAACAATTTTTTTTTTCATTCGCATATGGATGAAGGAACAGTCAAAATGTGTATTAGGTTATCAATATATTAATATATATTTTTTATCAGATTATCAATACATTGATATCAATATTTTTTTAATATTCTTAATTTAATAACTTAATATTGAATATATTTTAAATTAAAGCAAATTTAAAGATCATTTCATTTGTACTTTTGTATTAAATTTTAAAATTATTTTTTTTCACTCATTTATTTCAAATATTTAAAAGGTATATATATCAGTGAAAATATTAAATAAAATGCAACTAGGTTCACTAATAATGAAACATAATAGAGCTATATATAGTTATTATTGCATATTAGTAATTTTTAAAATTCTCACAAATTGTTGAAAATAATAGCTAAAATTTAAGAAACCCCCCCAAAAAAAAACACTTGCAGCTGGGCTTTTTTTGGTTTTATGAAGTCTGCTTTATTTTTTATTTTTTTTGGGGGGGGGTTTTAATGCCAACCCTGGTTCCCTTTTCATCCAACATATATCCTAAATATTTAAATTTAGACACTTGTTCCAGCTGCTCACCACCTAACATAACTTCACACCAGGGACTGTCCTCACTCACAACCAAAATCTTACTCTTATCTATGTTTACTTTCAAATCCCTCCTTTTAAACACTTGCTATTCAATCCTTGCTAGTCCAATCCTCTTAAACTTCTTCATAAATTCGCCACTAACAAAACGCAATCATCTGGCATATAGTCGCTGTTGGCACCCTCCACTCTCTTCCATTCTCCATCATTCTAACGCCATCCCCTGCCACCCGACCTCTAATTATTTCACTTTCATAACTCCATCCATATACAAATTGAATAACCAAGGAGACATAACACATCCTTGCCTCTCTGCGCTATTAATATTAAACCAATCATTTTTGATTCCCTTTTTTCTTACACATGCTATACTATCATCTTACTGTTGCGAATTTGACACATCACAACCTCGCAGCTGCAGCGAATGATGAGGTGAAGGGTTTCTAGGCCTCCTGTTAGATGGTGTGGTGAAGCACTGAGAGTTACTCGCCACCCGGTACAGCTATCACTGGGTTTGATCCAATATAGTATCAGACTTTGCCTGTCGGCCTGCTGTGGCTATGCTCCCTTGCCGATCCAACCACGATTCAGAAACCCTGTTCCCTCCACCCTCATTTTTCTCGACTATATTCCTTGTGGGAGCAAAGCAATTTTGTGGATTTTCTCTCCCACCCAACTCCCCTGAAGCTGATGTGGATTTTTTTCTGCTCTGACCCCCCCGACCATCTCCTTTTCCCATGGCAAAGGCAACCTTCTGGAAATGCTTCCTTTCCTGCAGTTGTAAACCCTGACTCAGTATAACCGCCTGGCGTTTCTCCCTTCATGGGCCTCTCCGTGCTCGGCCAGCCACGCCTGTCTCCCTTTCAAGGGCAGCCTATTTTTAATGCTCCCCGCTGCAGTAGATGCCGGGCGAGTTCGCCTGACTCTGTATCGTCGCTCAATCAAACAACCCTTTCTCCAGAAAAATGCTAAACTACCGGGAGTAATAACTAAGGGACTAACACAGTTTGAGTATAATTTAAGCTTAGGACAACGCAATAATTTTGCAATAAGGGCGGCTAGAGTGCGGAAGGTTCAGTAAACTTAATGAAACACTAAACAAAGCAATAAACACGAAGGAAGATGGGAGTGCCAGTGATAAACTTGCAATGCCACCCAAGGCCCCTCCAATCCCCTCGATGCACAACTCACTTCATTATTGCTGGGTTCCTTTATTAACGGAAGACTTCAAGAAGACAACAATTAAGGGCTCCGCTGATTTCTACCCTTATATGAAAAGACCAGAGAGGAATCCTCAATTCTGCTGGGAACTTCCACGGTTGGTAGACACCCACTCCACGCACTCATTCCCCGAAGCAACTCTGAAGACCCAATATAATTCCCTCGCGAGTTCATCCACTTGAGAAACGGTGAACTTCTTAATTGTCTCCACTTTACTTCATCCAGATAAGTTACTGAATGGTTTCGCAAGAAAATAACTTGTAAGTTTCGCAAAAGTCCTGAAATTGTTTCCACCTGCAATCAAACATGCACACTAATTAAAACCCCATTATCTAACCTCTCTCAAAAACGTGTTTACTAGTTCCAACTTACCCAGAGGTGTGGAACCTTGAGTTTCCTCGGATCTTCTTTGTTTTTACTTTAAGGGCTCAAGGTCTCACTCCCTTCGTTATCAGCCTTGCTAAAACAAAATCTCACTATTTCCCTTGAATCAATTTTCATATGCTACACTTTAAATTTAAAAAGAAAGATATTTCATGAAAAACAAAGTAAAAATCGCCATAACAATAATGATAATTATAATAAAAATAATAATAAATTAATAATAAAAACCGCGCGTCCCAGGCCACCACCTTCACTCCTCTCAAATTCCCTACAATATGTACATTTGATTTCATAGAGAAGCTTACCACTAACACCTGCCATAGTTTCCCTATTAATTTTATCATACGCCTGTTGCAAATCCATAAAACCTAAATAGCAATTTAATCTTCTCCTCATTTGTTTCAATGTAAATATTTTTGCGAGGAATGGTCCACACAGTGGCTCGATCCACTTCTAAGACGCACTCTTGTTTCATTTCGATCCAATCAAGTCCTTCAGTCACTTGAGCAGGCATCTGTCGACAAAATAGTCCGCAGCAATATAGTGTCTTCCCTACAAGCACCTTCGATAAATCTAATTCTTCTGAGTAGATTGCCTTATATGTTACGCACGACTTGATCCCCCTTACAAATAAGTAGAAGACAAGCTATTACTGCTTCTCGCTGACGAATCCCTCAGAACTATGTAGTGGTTCCTCGATAGAACGCTTTGTTTACGACAACTTCCTAAATCGCGAATCAATCCCATCTCGCCTTTATTCTTGTATCTCAATTTTCACCAAGTAGAGAGTTCATCTATGAGCCATTAGGCGAGATTAACCATTTTTTTATATTTTACCTCTATGCCTTCTATCCATTACCGTTGCCTCCTTACTAAATGTCCCAATCCCAACGAATATCGGCTATTCCTTCGTTGCAGACACCATTTCAAACCCAATAACAATTCACTATGAGACATCTGTCATCTAATACAAAATGGGTTATAGCACATTTTCGAGTGTTCCTTCCAGTCACACCCTCATATCGGCATTTCATGTGTACAGATAAAGGACAGACCATGCCTATGTTGCATATTCTCTAAGAGGTTCCCTCCTTATTTCTCATTCTAACACTTTTGCCGCGTTCTTACAGGAAGAGCTTTTCCTATTCCCTTTTAACAGTCCCCATCATACTGCTTCTAAACTGTTTATTTACTCTGTTTTTCTCTCAATGAGCATATCGCGACCTTATTAGGGTATTCCTTTTCTCTTCCTTATATAATTCCAAGGATCTTTCTGTTGAAACCTCTTCATTGGCTTTTAGTACATTCAAACACTTTTTTTTTTTTTTTTTTTTTTTAACCGCTTTGCAATCACCTCTTCTTCCCACCTCTCACTGTTAAGCATTCTTAAACTTCCTTTTAAAACACATCATCTCGTTACTAATGTGCAAACACTTTTAGGTATAAAGTGCCAGGTTATCTTGTTCTCTAGATTTTAATTAAGCCACGAAGGGAACTTATGTTCTGTGTTTAATTAATTTTAATCTTTAAGACTTATTGTCTCTTAATTCTTTATAATAAAAATTGTAGTTTATAATTCCTAATATTTTATTAGCTCTATAGGTTCTAAACATTGTCATCGATATTTTCAAGATTATTGTTAATGTTCCATATGCAAGAGATTCCCTTAATTTGTCAAATATAACTGGTGTTCAATATTCCAAATCCAGAATTAAAATCTTATTTCAGGCCCACCTTCGCCACGAGCGCCCATAGGCAGCTTTGAGATGCAGGGAAATTTGTTCCATTTTTTCACGCTTCCAAGGATCCGCAGCAGCGATTGGATCGGTTAAAATGGGGTAGGAACAGCTATATTGTAGGACAACGATCTTACTAAATTTAAGGTTTGACTATGAATTACAGGTAAAAATTGAGTTTATTATCCGGATTATGGCTAGGTGAAGAATACTTTAATTGACTTATCATAAAGAATGTATCTTTAAATTAAGCTATAACCATTATAGTCCTTATGGCTTGGATGAAGATTAGGGGTTTGTAGTCCATGCCAGGGAGCTATTAATAATAGTGTAAAAATTACGCTAGGGGGAAATACCTTATTTACCGCAAAATTAGGGATGTAAATCCGAAAGTTTTTTAAATTTTTTATTTAGAGTTAACTTATTTACTAATAAGCTTTGAGAATAGTTTTGTTTCCTATAATTGCACTGTATATATAACTATTCATGGTGCACTTATGCAACTTGTACGCAGTCTGAGTCATTAATATGCATCATTTAGAGCAAAGTTCAAGAGTATAAATGGAACAACAAAGATTTTCAAAAATTTTATTTTCCATCTATAAGTATCAATGTCAAAAATTCTGAATGAATTAACAAAGACCACTGACAAGCTTTTATAATCATAATTAAATCAGATCATGTAGCAGGGCATGTCAGCCTTTATACTTTAAATTGGCTCTGATTTGGGTAATTCCTCAATGCTGGTGGAATTTGGTATGCCTCTGACCTTTGCCCACCAGAGGAGACCTTAAAAAAGTGAATGTGATACTCTAGTATCATCATCAGCATTCGAGTCCTCAGACTTTCCAATCCGAATATCACCACCATAGAGTATAGTTGAGGATGAGTCATACTATTACTCAGAAGTGTTTTTTTTTTTTTTTTCAACATTTTTACCTGAATGTTTTTAAATTTTTTTTTTCAGATTTCTATTTCTTTATGAAAGTTGAAAAGGGTGTGTGTGTGATAATACTGAAGAGCTGGTACTTGGCTGTTGCAGATCATTCACATGATGTACAACAAATACTAGTTTTTTTTTTTTTGCATTCTCTCTACTTTGTTTCTTTTCTCCTGCTTTTCTGTATTCACTTTTTCCTAAGAATTTCATTTTGATGTCACCATTACATTTTATACAATTCATTATGTTAAATGCTGCTTTTTTCTTGTCCTATTATTAGCAAGCTCAGTGAAACAATTTTGCACACCGTTCTTTTTTTTTTTTTTTTTATTTTTTTTCCCTCCTTATACCTCAATCTATAATTTAAACAAAAGCCATTTGCAGCTTTCTTCAGCATTTTAATTGAGCAATTTAATTTTGTTACAACAAATATAATTATATTTTAGTTAAAACATAAGTACAACTTGTGGTATGTCTCCACTTTTCTCCTAAATCAAGATACTGTATTTACAATTTTTTTGTAAACCTTTAATTATGGCTGCTAGCAGGTTTGCCCTAAAATAATTGATTTGAATTTTTTCGCTCGGAATAATTTGCTCTAGTTTTTATATACCGTGTAATATTATATACTATGATATATACATTATATATATACTGTGATATATATATATAGTAGTTATGTATATGATATAGATAAAGTATATATAGCTATAGTAATATAGTATAGAGTATATATATATATAGGTTAGTATATATTATTATACTATAATATATATTATTAGTTATAGTATAGTTATATTAGTATATATATATTATATATATATTGGAATACTTTAGTATACTGTATAAGTAGTTGCCAGAATGCCACTTGGCACAGCCTACATACATGCTCATGCTAGAACTGGACAGTTATAGATTTATAAAATACACATTCTGAATGTGTATGAATTGCATGACACCTCTCAGTTCTCAAGAATCTCTAGGTTTTACTCCTAATGTTGATGTTATAACATATTAATGATATAAGAATGGTGATTTATTTTCTTCACATCAAATTCTTTACCAGTTTACAAATATTCTAACATATTAATGATATTACAAGAATGATGATTTAACTTCTTCACAAATCAAATTCTTTACCAGTTTCCAAATTCGCTACCTATTATTACTGTAAAAAAATATTTATAGATACAAAATATTTTGGCATTTAATTAAGAATTGTTTTCAAAATATAATAGTTTTATCTTAAATGAGAGCTTTTGGGAGTTATTAAAGAAAAAACAACACATTTGATTCCATAAAAGTGATTTTAAATTAAAATTTTTTAATTTTTTTTACAACTTTCTTTGCACAATGGTTAAATTTTTTAAGTATCATATTAGGATACCATACTAATTATTGACATAATATAAGCTGAATATTGGCTATTAGTATTGGTTATTTGGTATGTTAAAAAAATATAATTTTAGATAACTAACTAATCAGATTGATCTGAATCTTTTGAACAATAAATTAATAGGCTAATTAAAATTTAATCTTTTTTTTTTTTTTTTTTTTTTTTTTTTTGAAAAATTTGGGTTAATAAATTTCAGTGATATAGATACAGTATAATTTACAGGCAGCTTTCTGGATAACAAAACTGCCATCATATATAAAATAATAATCTTTATATGTTGTAGAACTAGAGTTAAAGATTGAATAAATGAAAAAAAAAAAAAAAAAAACACATATGGTTGAGAGATATTTTTTTTTTTTTTTTTTTTTTTTAACACATGGTTGAGAGTTAATAGATGTTAAGTATTTTATAGAAAATCATTAAGTAGGCCTAATGCAAATGTTAGTATTAAGTAAACAGGGTTATATTCTTTAAGGAAAATTACCAGGTTCATTTTGGTTGTATAGCATCTGGATTAAATTTTTTCACTTGATTAATTTCTGATTATTGTAATATAATTGATTTACATTGTAGATCATTTTCCTATATATATATATAATACTAATATATACGTAATATATATATATATATTAATTATATATATATATATAGTCTATACTATAGTAGTAAGCTAGGCTATTGTAGGTTGGAGTATAGTAGTATTATATAGTATAGTTAAGTATATATATATATATATATATATATATATATATATATAATGCAGATTGCTTAGCTTGCTACCTCTTCTGCACATAAAAATGTCATCTGGTCGACCAATTAAATGCGTTGTAGTAGGTGATGGAACAGTTGGAAAGACTTGTATGCTAATATCATATACAACAGATTCTTTCCCAAAAGAATATGTACCAACAGTGTAAGTTTCCTTTATATTTTTAATTTTTGTATTTTAACACTTTTTTCACTATCTAAATGGCAAAAAATAAAAAATAATTTTTTGTCTGGATTAGGTATAGTATCATATCTATAATCAATTTATATAATGTCAGGGTTGGTAAATACCCATTTGTTTTTTTTTTGTTTTTTGTTGTTTTTTTTTAACCCATCCAGTGGTTTTCTTTTAATGTATCGTACTGTATATATTTTGAAGCTCATTAAAACTTTTATAACAAAATTTACCTTAGCTTTTTTTAAACAGCAATTTTGACTCTAGAAACCTAATATAAATGAATTATTTTTTACAGCCACTTAAGATTTACTGACCTAAGAATCTTAATCAGGCATTGTCTAAACCAGTGATCATAGAACTTTCTTGGACATTACCCCAAAATATATATGTGTAGAACTATATTGCCCCTAGTCTTGAAACTTGAAAGTGAGGGAAAATGGACAAAATCCTTTAAATTTTAAGACATGGTTTAAAAATATTTTCTTAAATTCCACTAAAACTAGAAAATATGGAGATCTCAAATTCCAAATAGTTGATTGATCCATTTGTATTGGGAATACAGTAATACAAGCTGAAAAGTATGTATTATACTTGACAAATCAACTTTAAAAATAAAACGATTAACAAAATAATCAAATTAAAAATAAAATTGCAAAAAATGTGAAAACAGTAACAGGGCAAATTAAATAAAAATCTTATTAGGAAAGTAATGAGTTTTATTAAAAACAATTTTACTTCAGAAGGAATATTATTATTAATGAATCAAAATTACTGCTATTTCATGTCAAACCTATTTTTGTACTTTGTATATAAGTTTAAGAATGGATAATTCTTATTCGCAAAGGTAGGTTTTATAAATGGCAGCAACATTATTTTCATTTCAAGTGCAATTTTGAAAGACTGCATGTTTTGATATAAAAAAAATTGACAGACCTACATTGTTCTGAAATACAATGCGTTGGAGTGAAGTTTAAGAAGTGTCTTTACCAGTGTTACAAGTTCTTCCAGAACATCAGCAATTTCACAGCTAATGGGATTGAGGGTACCCAACTGACATTGTATATAAAGTTCTGCTAGGTAATAAGAGAACCACTTCCCAAGTTTGGTTAGATGCCTCATAACTGGATCCTTGATATTGCCAAAGAAAGTCCTTTATTTACACTCTTCCAAAGCATAGCTAACTATGGAATGGCAGCTATCTTGTTTTTGTTATACTTTTTGGATTCATTGCAGAAACTTTGGCCCTGGTCCATATGCTGAAATCTTTTCTCATCAAAATGCCATTGACATTTTAAATATCTTGTTACCCCAAAAGACATATAATAACCATATGATTATTTGAATTTTTGTCTGTTAAAGTTTAAACAAAATTGTGAATTTTATTATGTAAGTACAGACAGTTTATGGGTAAAAGAGACAAGCATCTTCTCGATTCTTATTGACAAAATATTACTGAAAACAGAAATTTTTCTAGGTAGTGTAAGCTTGTGTAATTGTTAAATATTAACATTTATATATTGAAAATGTTTATTTTTTTTTTTGTTTTTTTGTGACAATTCATTACTGTCCTGCAAGCTTGAGGTCAACTTAGATAATTATCGAAACATTGTCTTGTTTGGAAGAAACTAAAAAGCAATCAAGAAGTTGAAAAGATGCTGAAGCTCATTAAAATATACAAAGAATTATGAAATGAATTTTAATGCGACTACATATTAGTCATTATATATAGTACATTAATTAATAAAAATGGAACTTTGTCCTATTTTAAAGAAATGTTTCAATATTTTTTATTGCACTTCATGACTGAATTTCATAAGTAATTGTTTGTTTAAGAATCATATCTCAGTAACCACAAATGCAAAAATCATTATGCAATGGTATATTATAACCTATACACCATATAATAAAGTATATTTATTAAATTAAATTCAATTATTTAATCATAGATTCAGAATTATAAAGAATATAGTAATTACATGTGGGTTTTATTGGGTAATTTGGGTGGACTTTTTTGTTTTTATTGGGTGGGTTTTTCGCTGCCAACATCTATCTAATATTATTATTATTATTATTATTATATATATATATATATATATATATATATATATATATATATATATATATATATATAATTATATATATATATATATATATATATATATATATATAGGGTAGTTTGATTTCAAAACTGCACAATGCGTATAGTTGCGGTAGTGTGGAGATGAAATGTAAGTCCTCTGAAGATTTTAGCTCGCTCAGATGAGGGGCTGTTGGCAGATTTTGAATTAAAGATTTTCTTTGCAGATCTTGCTATATGCATTTTATTAATAACGATTAGGTTTTCCTTACTTCATTTTAATTGAACATGTGCTTCTATAAAAATTTAACAGTTAAATATAGTAAAGTTTAACAATTAGGAAAATGAATTTTTTTGTTCATAATGGTTGCTTTGACACTAGTATATCATGATTGTGAATGTGCTCTGGATGTAAACGAATTACGCATCTTCCTAATCACTAATTTAGTAAGAAGATCTATGACGATTCTGAAAGTCATACATATGACAGGAAGCTTCTTTCACCAGTTTCACACACCTTCGGCACTTTGAGAATGAGATGAAGAATGTGGAAGGTTTGGCCTAACGTTACTATCCATATAAGTTTGTATTGCTTCATTGGATAAATGTTTTGTGCTAGGCGGCTCTGTAACCTCAAGGGACTTGACGTCTATTAGTTCGCTCCATTGACCAACAGCATTCCAGTTTATTTTAAGAATTGTTTTCACAAGTTTCTGATCACATTTCGTTCTTCAAATAAAAGAGATGCATTCTTTCATTTATGTATATAAAAGTACATATACTGTAAGTTAGTTATCTATATATTTATTTATTTTTCTATTAATGTTATGTCTTAATTACAGTTACGCACAACAAAAGATCTAAATTCTAACTACTTTTGCAAGTGAGTATTGTTTGAAACCCAAGACTCTCATTACTGGGTCTTCATCTTTCACCATGGCATACAGGAAATTCTCAGGAAGAATACTAAAAGGCGTTGCCTCGGATATTTTTCTTTACAATGCGATTCACATATATGAATGGAAGAATGCTAAGTCTATTAATTGCATTGAAAAGAATACAAGGAGACTCATGGAATTTTGAAGATTGTGTGATCTCAAACCCTGCCGGGGCATAAACTTGCATAATAAATTTCACTAATTTCTTCAGACAGTTGAGCACATTTCGTTTGTATATATATATATATATGCTAAAATAGGTTGAAATTTGTGTAAAAGTATTTTAAATTAAAACACAACTAATATAATATGAAAAAGTCAAAAGATAATTACCTCGTCCATAGAAGGTGTTCCACTACTCCCCTGTGATGGCTCTGAAGTTACATCCGAAATATCTGGTAACAGCATTTTCCAAATGTAATACTTGTTCATGATATCTGAGCCCCTTCTCTCTTTTTATACCGACTTTGTCTATTGAAGAAAGCTGGTATGATCCTTTAGGTCCAGTTTTAATTCTCTGATCTCGTAGATAAGCTCTGTCCTCTATTGAGACTTTTGAATTTGTAGAGCAAATGCATATAATGCGTAAGTGTTCACAGTTTTCTACTTTACTGTTTACCATTCAATCACTGCAGGGTTTAATGTCCAAAGGATAGGTGCAAGCAGAGATATCAAAAAACATATAATTTTCCATCGAGATTGTTTGACTTTAGCTTTACCATGTTTCCAGTTGATGTTTTTCCCTAAGGTCAAAAGATCTTTAACCTTTCTATAAAGAGACTTTGTCTGTAAAAAGAGGAAGCCTTGGGTTGACATCCTGCCAAATAGATTTGAGAGCATT
>JABUQX010057216.1:2500-17500 GCA_015478945.1 Trachelipus rathkii | reverse complement strand
ATTAAGTAGGTTTAGGAGAGTTGAGAGGCAGATTGAGGAGGAATTTTGGCGAAATAAAACTAATGAGAATGTTGAAAACGTAAGAAATGGAAGACTAAATTTAATAAATAAATTGGGGAGGTTTTAAATTTAGTTGTTCAGGAGGATAAAGTCAATGATTTTCAAAAATAAATTTATTAAGAACGTTAAAATAAAAGTGATGGAGGGATGAATGAAGAACTAGAGAAGGGAAGATACAGAAAAGCATAATGAATATGTTAGGGTAACATTCATTGATTTGAATGACGAATTAACATTTCTTAATATTGAAATGAAAGTCAAAAGAAAATGTTTGTCGTAAATTACTGAATGGGATCTACATGCGGTTTTGCAAAACTGGTTACGTTTTTTTTTTGGCATGTTCCAACTCCAGTTTTGTTTTAGAATTACCAGACTCCAGAACCTTCATTTTAAGATTATGCTACTCCAGCTCTGGACCCCTTCAATTTCATTTACAATTAGAAATCTAAAAAATATTTTATATAGTTGTACATTTTTTATTACTCTGACTCTGCAGATCTTTCTACATGACCCTCCACAGAGAAGGGAATAAACAGAGTGCTATTTCAAATTAAACTATTAAACTTACAATAAAAGATAGAGTAAAATGGTGAAAATGTAGATATATTAAGGGGTTATGTGGAAGAGCATGAAGAAAGAAAGATTAGGTTAAAGGGTAAAAAATAGACCAGATTTTCTTAGGTAGCTGTTTTTTTGATAACTAGAACCATTCTGGTAGGGAGAATATTTTCTGTGGAAAAGGCATTGTATGATCTCCAAAAAGGATTGGGTGCGAACTCAAATTTCTATTCTCTTCGCTTGTTATAGGAAAATTACACAAGTAAAAAAGAATACAAGGTTAATTTTTCCTCATTTTCTTGCATTTTTTTTTTTTCGTAATCCTATTTACCCAAAAATGTAAATTTTTAGCATGAAAAATGTGTAAACTTTTAATATATTATGAAAAATCTCAAGTATTTAATATTTTAGGAACAAAAATAGATCTTCGAGAAGACAAAGAAACTTTAGCATTCCTCTCCGAGCAGAGTCAGTCTCCTGTGAAGAGAGAATCGGGCCAAAAATTAGCCAACAAAATTAGGGCTGTAAAATATATGGAATGTTCTGCTTTAACACAAAGAGGGTTAAAGCAAGTATTTGACGAAGCTGTTAGGGCTGTTTTAAGACCTGAACCTATTAAACGAAGACAAAGAAAATGCTCTCTCTTATAATTTTTAAGTAATAATTCTTTTTATAATTATTATTATTTTATTATTATTATTATTGCTATTTTTTTTTCATTTTATATAATTTTGTTTACTAAAAGAATAATTTTTTTAAGTTTAAAATTCTCATTATATATATAATATAAATAATATTTTTCATACTGTTTTTTCACTTTTATATATTAACACAATAAGTTAAGTAGCAGCTTCTTATTAAAATACTTAGCTATTATTAATTAGAATATTAATTATTATTATTATTTAATTTTTTATTTACTTTTTCCAATTTTTATTGTAAAATAGAGATGTATATTAAACATTTGTTAATATAAATAATAATAAGAATGTATTTTATATATACTGTATACATGACTCGTTTCCTAATTATATATAACAGATCAGATTAAATGAACTAAAATAATTAGTGCCTAATTATTGTAAAATCTTGTTATTCGCATTATATATATATATATATATATATATATATATATATATATATATATATATATATATATATATATATATATTTTTCTCTCACTATACCTTCTTATACTCTCTCAGTGAGACATGGGTGAGCATAGATATGATACTAGGCTATATATGATATAACTGTATACTAACTCTCATTATATATATTATATATATATATATATATTATAATTAGAAAAGAAACTTAAAAAGTTAAAAACCAATGCGCGCACCTCGTACTCCCTGCCCCATCTGGATTCTTTGGTTTATATAACTGTTATAACTTTAAGAATATCTGCCTCATGACGTGCGGACGCATACATATCCAATATTTATCCTTAAACAATTCAGGAGATCAAGCTCAGACTTCATTCGCACCTTAAACTCGATATTCAACATTGCATGGAAACACACACACATATAATAGCTATATTAAAGCCAAGCAACCTAGCCTTGTATAGACTATATCATTGCTCTCTACAATATCCAAAGTATTAAAAAATGTGTAATCGAGCCCAGATACTCGCAATATACATTGCTCTTCCAACCTGTGTTCAGTGGAAGCTCACAAATATGTAGATTCTCACGATATGTATTACATAGAATACTCCTCTCCATTACTCTCCTAGCCGATCTAACACAACACATACTTACTGGTTTTAATCAAATTCCCCCCCCCCCCCCTTCTCGCACTCTACCTGTTTGAGCAAATAGATATTAACAAGTGTATTCAGATACAGTCCCCCGTCACTATTTTGGTGTGGCATACCAAAGTACCTTTAACGAGAGAGAGAGGCAAAGTATCTAACGAAGCAGCTACAACCAAAAAAGACCGCATAAACCTGGGCGCTCTCAATATCAATCCAATATTCAGATATTAGAAATCTTAGAGAGTAAAGCGCTCAGGATAACGGGCTGCCTTCCCACCACCTAACGGAGACTAAAATCCTCCCTATAAAAGCCCATCTTAACATAAGCTGTCGATTTTATAGCCCCTCTTCACCTAGAAGGAAAAATAATCACCAGCACTATACTTAATGCAACAGGCTTCCCCCACCCCCCCAAAAAAAACGCTAGATACCCCCATTATTAAACATTAATAATCAGTTAACTCATGGAACGATTTCCGAATTATCCAAATAACACCATACTTCAAACACCACCCGAAATATCCCATACAGAACAAACTGCTCTCCCGTCTTCTCTGGGCATCATCATCCCCTTCAGGAATACGAATTTAGAATTCATATTGCACCCTTGCCTACTGTCAAAGATGGCCTTCTCAGACAAACTTCGACACGAAATATCTTATTAGACTGCTCTGTCGCAACGAACATTAGACGCAACTTTGTTACAATTGCTTTAACAAATTGCTTTAGCATACAGTGGAGGCGAAATATCTCTAGTAGAGATCGGCCGCTTCTCATAGGAGGGGAGCAGGGGGCAACCGGAATTATATTATCACTCTCTGTATGCACTCTATATCCTATCTTACTCCCGCGGAGCTCTCAGTAGCATCCATTAGCTCTCCCTCATCTATATATATAATATATATACACGCCTCATAATATATATATATATATTATATATATATATATATATATAATTTATTATAGGGCAAATCATAATATATATATATATATATATATATATGCGCAGCTTTTATTTTCTTGTACTTAATCATTATTCAATTCTACGTACCTAATCTTGTACTGTGTAGTTAATTTGTTTTAAAATTCTTTATCTTTTATTATTATTAATCTCATAGTTTGTAAATAAATCGAAATCTTAATTTATAAATCAAAAACTTTTTTTTTTTGGTTTTTTTTTGCCGTTATGTTTTATTGTTATTAGTTAGCAGCTGCTTGGCATTGTTACCTCTAGTTTCATCTTAATATTTTTTTTCAGGATTTATATATATTATATATTATATATATATATAATATAATATATATTTTTATATACCATCATATGCTCTCACATATATCTTAATCTCAGGCCAAATATTTTCATGTTATATATATATATAATATATATATAGACTTCATCTAGAGTGATACTCATAACGTATCTCTTTGCCTACGGACTCACTACCTATATAATATAATGGTAGATATGTATCGCACAACGCTTTCTCTCGCGCAGATATAAATACATTCATCTCTCCTCTATATATTTATTATATAATTATTTATTATTATTATTATTATTATTATTATTATTTATTATTATTTCTACATTATATTCATTGTTATTGGTATGGACTTTAACATGTATCTCCGGGGGAAGATCAGACTTTTTAAAAAAAAAAACATTATTATTGTTTTTGAAACTTTTTTTTTTTAACTTATAGTGCTAAATATATAGTGTCGAAAGCTCTCTATAACATACTCTCACTCGTGATATATATAGTTCATAAATAGCCCCTCTTTGAATTTTGTATTATTTCTTAGTTTTCAAATTTATTGCGTGCTATCGCTTAGGAGTTAATTTGTGGCAAAATTGAGGAAAAAGAATTTTGCGTTTCCATTTTACACTTACTAAAACTATTAGGTGGGCGGCCTCTGAGAGTGTTGCCTTCTCTTGAGTGAAAGTCAGGGCGACAGAAGTCACAACGCTGCGCAAAAAAAAAACTCTCGCCCCGTCGGAACATGGTCAGGGAAAAGTCAGGGAAACGTTTTTAAGATATTTGCTGAACGAGTTACTGAGGGTTATCTCCTCTCTTACCTCAATTTCCAAAAAAGTTCAGTATGGAGAGAGTCTCTCTAAAATTTCCAAAACATATGAAGAATGAATGATCCATGGACCAATTTTTTTTTATTTTTGATATATTTTTTTTTTCCTACTTATTTTAATTGTGGAATAAGAGATGTATTTGATAAGTGAATAAAAAGGATGGGCGAGGAATGAACATTTCCATAAAACCTACTGTCTATCCTGTTTCTTTCTATTTATAGTTCACTATTACTATTACCTACTATACTTCCTATTCTGTTCGTAGAGGTGTTCCAAATTCATTCCTTCTTTTGATGAAGGTTGATTGGTGTATGATGTGTTTTAGGACTGTATGACTTAAATCTGTTATATCTTTTTACTTTCTAGCTAATATTTTTTAAGGTGTTTTTTTTTTTTGAGAGGTTTGAGAGAATGTGATTTTTGATTTTTGTTGCCAGTTGAAGGTTATCTCTATATTTATCTCTCAAATGATTTTCAAACAAAAAAAACTACTTTAACGA
The DNA here is from genome assembly GCA_015478945.1 of Trachelipus rathkii. Lineage (NCBI taxonomy): Eukaryota > Metazoa > Arthropoda > Malacostraca > Isopoda > Trachelipodidae > Trachelipus > Trachelipus rathkii. The sequence goes on along the minus strand of JABUQX010057216.1, from coordinate 12,534 downwards.
ACCTTTGGGACTCGTCAAACTGAAACCCACAGTTTATAGGTGGCTGGGGTTAAAGGACTTGATAAGTTCCAAGGCACTACTGTAAAGTATTTAAAAAAGAACTTTGCAGTTTTATCTGAGCGATGGGGGCGCTCTATCGACAGTTTCAACATTGATAAGAACTGGTCAAGCACATTTGCATGTGAAATATGTTACAATTCGAGAACTCACAGCTCTCACGGCATGCTACATATTGCATATCGTGAAAAACTTTTTCTGATCCCATAGTGAGTTGGTGTGCTCTCTCGGTATATTCCAGTGAAGCTCGATAGGGCTATGTGAGTTAACAGAGATACCACCTTTGCCATCGATCCTATCATGCTTCAACTTTCTAATCATTGCTCAAACCGATTGTAAAAGTTTGACCCTGATGTTGTTCTATTAATAACCGAACCCCCCCAAAAATCAGTTTATCAATCAGTTTTCATCTTTTTTGTCGGACTCTCGAAGATGATGTCTAATCGGATCTTGGACAAACGGCTGTCGGAATTAGCTTACAACTAGCTACGTGTATGGGCATTAAAGGTGGTGGATGATAAATGTCTTTAAACTCGTGTGCACCTATACAAAAGGTAAAACATTTAAAATTAATGTTTCCAGATAGTGCGGTAGCTTCCAAATTTTTAAAATGGGGCCGATGAAATGTAATATGGTGATTTAATTTCAATGTGCACCTATTTTTCAGGAAAGCAAAAGCACAATACACTCTACTTGGCAGTGAAGCTATCTTACCTTGAATTAAAATTTCAAAATATTTTTGGGATGGTTATTGTCTTTCTAAGAGACTTTTTTTCTTCTATATAGTACCTGGGAATCAATGCTATGTGGAATTGTGGCAAATGATTAAATTAGGACTGAAATTTTCGCATGGAAATGCGACATTGGAAGGAAGGAGGGTTTTCTATAATTTAAGCAATTTTAGTGGAGAATCCGAAAGAACATAGTCTGATTTCTCAAAAAAACAGTGCACAATGCTATAAGTTCTCATGAAAGTATTCATAAATTTCCTAAGTTGCATGTACGTACCATAAAGAGTGTGATTTGACAAATGTTAAGAGGCGTGCCCATAGGAATATGGTAAAGATCAACAGTCTCTCCAACCGCGCTGAGCTGATAACAAACAGAACCCAGGCGGAAGAGAGAAGAGAATAGTACTAGTCCCGCTTTGAGAAGAGATAGATGAAACTTCATTCATTTACAGATCTTATAACTTGGAAGAGGCAGAGAACGATGTCAAAACTGAAAAAGGCTTGGCTGATCAATGAATAGACAGAAAGGACTCTCTCTACAAATTTCGCGTGCGCGTGTGAGAGATGTGCTCATAGTTCAAACCTACATCCCTCGCCACTTGGTTCTTTTCTGTGATGTGATTGTGTGAGCGTAGCTCCATTAACTAGGTGTAACGCTCCCCTGCTTTATTTCCTTGATACTTCGCGAACATAGATATTTACTATGGTTGGTACGAGAACCAAATTATTCAACACGACGCGTGGGGTTTAGAGGATCTAAGTATGAGGAAGGTATAGGCTGTATTACTAAAAAATAAAATATTTTTTAAATTCATCCATTATGATGAACAGTTTCTAAAGTAAATTTTCAATAATTTAATGTATGAACTGGAGTAAATAGCTCTGACATGAGATGCATTAATAGATCATATATTTACTGGTCTTCTCAAAAGTAATTACTCTGCTTACGAACCACCGAGACTCTTGTCAGGGAAAATTTGCCAAATTTGGTCAGGAAGGTCAGGGGAAAGTCAGGGAAATCAAATTCAAAATTTCAGTGTGAACCCTGATTAATATAAATATGGCGGAGCTCTTTTTTAGTCAATGCATTTATGAAACGGTTTTTTAATACTATAAAAATTTTTTTTTGTATTATAAACATTGTTGGCACCAAAAAAACCAAGTATTTAAATCGACTGATTTTTTTACGTGATTTTTGATATTTTAGGGAAATTTTTTTTTCTAAATTAATAATTAATCCTAGTTACCACCTAATTAATTAATGATTAGTATATTCATCTATATAATAAGTAAAATCAATGTAGTTTCAAATTTTTGATAAAGAAATAAAAAAAGTACTCGGATATAATATATATATATATATATATAATATATAAAATTTAAATAACTTAATTGATAATATAGTATATATATATATATCTAATATATTATATATTATATATATATATATATATATTATTTATATATATATAATATATATATATATTATTAGCATTTATAAACATTTATATTTAGATATATATATATATATATATATATATATATAAAATTTAAATAACTTAATTGAACTAAATAATTATATTTACTAAACTTAATATTAATTAGGTAATTAGGATTATTTACTAATTTAGTCAGCCTCCAGATTAGGTTACACCTGTAACTTAAAAACTACAATAGCCACATGAAAACTGAATACATTTTTGAAATCTGAACATTTTAATGCAGGAAAAGGAAGAAATAAAATGAAGAAAAAAAATAAATGTTTTGATGTACGACAATTGTCGCCTTCCCCTAAATATCTGAGACATGATCCCCCCCAGCCCCAATATTAGTCTCGGCAGATATCTTGAAAAGTACGACTTGCTTGAGATGGAATGAAATTTTTTTTTAAGGCAAATGCATGGCACAAGGGTAATCCCCTGTACCCCCGACCCGTGAGTGCTGGTGAAATAATTTTTAAAAATATAACCTTATTTTTTAAGTTAAGAAAGGGAGGAAAACTAAAAATCATAATTTTTAAAGTTACCTTTAAAATATTGAGAAGATATATAGAAATTTTTTTATGGGTAACACGTCTAAATTAAGGTTTTCAACGTAAGATGTTAACTTATTTTGTAATTATTTATTAAATTTAATAATTATTAAAAAAAAATTTGTTTCCTGCATTAAAATGTTTGCCGGTTTCAAAAATTCATTCAAATCTGGAGACTGGCCTACTAATTTTATAAAAATAATTGAAAAAGCAATTTGTGCCTTAAAAAAATCACAATCAAAAATATCAAAAATTGATTTTTTTCTTAAAAAAAATCAAAAAAATCCCCAACCATGATTACAAAGCTTTCCTGGAGACTGATTCAAAAAAAAGTTATAGAAAAATTTGGTGGTGCATGACATCAATTTTGCGCCTAAAGGCACACCTATACTTGACGATTTGTTTAAATAAATAGTATCGAGAAAAACGTGTGTGGATTGCAAACTGATGATTTACTTGAATTGAATGAAGTTTTACAACCTCCAAAAAGTTAGATGAGCTTGAGTATCATTCAATCATTGTCTACGACAACGGTCTCCAAACTTTTTTGATCGCGTACCCCTAAGACGAAAATAATTCTAAGTTGTACCCCTATAGGCCTGTAATATATATATATAATTATATATATATAAATATTATATATATTATATAACTATATAGGTCTGTTATATATATATATATATATATATATATATATATATATATATATATATATATATATATATTATATTATTATATATATATATATACTATTATATATATATATTATTATATATATATTATATAATAATATATATACAATATTATATTATATATATATATATTATATTAATTATATATATATGTAAAAATATATTTATATATATATATATATATAATATATATATATATATATATATATATATATATATTATATATATATATATATATATATATATATATATATACTATATATATATATATTATATATTATATATATATATATAAAACTCGCGGACAAATTTAATGCATACCCGTATAATATTAATTAAACTTTCATTTTTTGGAAAATTGTAGAGCTAGGGTTTGTTTAATTTTGGGTCATACATAATTCGGAGTGTATACCGTATGTAAGTACACCGTGTATCTTATTATGGCATAATAAAGATGACCAACCAAATTACGAAATCCCGAAAGTACGTTCATAGGAGAATGTAGGGTGACTGGATGAAAGATCATAAATTATTTGTCATAAACTTACTCTTCGAACTGTAAAACAAATTCCCTACTGGCCAGGCCCCCGTGGACAATCCAATCATCTAACACCCAATTATATTCTCAAACCTATATCGTAACAGTATCCAAGCTTCTATTAAGTGGGCTACCGGCCTGTGCAATGTTGCAGAACAAAACTATACTTAAACTCACCGACTTATCTCTCTTTGAAGACTCTTCAAGTGTAACAACGGTTTGACCGAGTTCTTTACCTTATGTGAAACAATTCAGATAGTACTTTTCTTATCAATGAATGAACTCGATTTGTGATCAATCTCTAGACCACTAAACCAAAGTCTTTTTATGACTTGAATCAATAGCTAATTGAATACTTAAATAAATGAAAGAGAAACACGTTTGGAAATATTGAAGGAAACCACTGGGAAAATTTTAGAAATATTTTTAATAAAAAAAAAAATGAAAAATGTACTTTGATCTTACAAATTGGGTTTATACTTCCCATTGAATATATAGCCAGATAATCTTTAGATATTTTGGTATATTATTACGGCACCGCAACTATTAGAACCTTCAGTTACTAGAATATTTACCATTATATATATATATATATATTATATATATATATTATATATATATATATATATATATATATATATATATATATATATTATATATATTATATATATTATATATATATATATATATATATTACTTATATATATATATATATATACTTTAACAACAACTACAGGTTTCATATATCCATGAATATATATAACCAGATGTCTTTAGATATCTGCATATATACGCACCGCATATATAATACCAAACACTAACTACCAAGTATATATATATATATATATATATATATATATATATATATATATATATATATATATATATATATATATATATATATATATATATATATATATTATATATATATATATATATATATATATATATATATATATATATATATAAATATATTAAATATTAAATATTATATATTATGCTCAAAAGAAAATAAATGAAATATCAACATAAGTACTTTACCAAAATGTTCATATAAATCTTTGCCCATACATTTATATATATATATATATATAACATACATATAAATATATGTTCAATGATATATATAAATGGGTAAACTATATCAAGAAAATAATATATAGACAAACTGACTTTGCAAATGATTTAAACTATTAACTTGAAAATTAAAAGAGTTTGACAACTATTGAGTATGTCGGTTTTTCAGTGTGAACAAATGAATGCAATTACAGCTGGTCAGGATCAGCTGATGTCTCAAAGCAAAAGAGTTGCCGATTAGTAATTTAACAAATCTTAATTTTAAATAAATAAAATATGATTTTAAGAACTATTCATACATAAAATATTGCAACTTTAATTGTTAAACACTTTAGGTTTACCAACATAAATGAATCTTTACCATGTTACAAAAATAATACACATCAATAATAAATACTCTTACCTGCCAGTTGACATATGGCAAACACCGCAGATATTATTGCACTTGCCAAATTGTGATCAACAGACCGACACTCTTATACGGTAAAGCAGAAAATTATTTCTTACACGAATAAACAAATTACATTTAAACACATAACTTAAAACACTATTGGCTTTACAAGAAACATAAGCCACGATTTTTCCACATTGAAAATTACAACACCTTATTTGCATTTTAAAATATTTAAACACAAATTAATAATAATAAAATACAAAATATAAATCCTTCCACGTTTTACAAGACTATGCACACTAAAATTAAATAATAACAATGATCAGGACAGGCGACAAAGCGCGTACCAAACTGTAAAGCACTTTAATTTTTGACGAGACTGACATGAAAGCAAAAAAGATGAAGACTTGAAATGTTGCAGAATTGTCGCATTTTTTTACAAATACTCCAACAATGAGTTTACGCTTAGCCATCCAATCATGTAAGTTGTTTAAATATTGAATAAAATATGTATCACTTATTATATTTTTAGTAAAACAAATATATTACTAACATTCTTCAGCCAGGAACGAAAATTGGTGATTTCTTTACAACCGGAAACTCTGTTCGCGAGAAAACTCAATTTTCTTCTAAAACCGAAACATGAAAATCAAGACAAAACAAATTTTTACATTGTTGATTGAAAGATCTATATTACAATGAAAACCTAATTCAAGACCCAATTGTAACATATTAATGCGCAGACCTTATACATTTTAAATAATAATAATAATAATAATAATTAATAATAATCAATAATAATAATAATAATAATAATTAATAATAATAATAATAATAATAATAATAATAATAATAATATATTTATTTATTTATTTATTTGCAAATTACGACCAATCCAAACTAACGTTTCAAAATGTATAAAGGTTAATTCAAATAGTTTCTATTGGCTGTCGTTTACGCATGAATTACAAACATATTTACAAAATTTTCGATGAGCCGTATTGCAATGATACACCGTAAACATAGAAAATGAAAGTGAAATAACAACTGACAATGCTGCCATTGCTTTACAATACATTAAATGAGGACAAAGTTATGTATTACGTTGTACTACTTGCATTACAATCTTTTGGCCCACCCTTGAAGGCAAATTGGTGTTACATTTTTGCTTTATATACACGGTGATCAAAAACATTGGACTCACTTATCCAGAGCTCCTTCTTTTTGGAGCGTCTCCTGATAATGGACCAGATGTGTTGTTTGTCGGCATATTATATGCTTAAATAGTCAATGACGACATTATCTCACCCACTAATGTGGATTATGGCAAACATGAATTTCCCTTCGAAGAACAGTCGCAAGAGTAGTCGGGTGTTTGCGCCGGGTCACAAAGTATTTAAATCTTATTTTCAACGAAATAATCAGCTTCGTTTCTTTTCATCTTTTATTTTTCCCGTTGTGTTGATAGGTATGGCATGTTCCTTTGACATACACCTATTAGTATTCTTCTTCACCCTTTCCTCCAGATCTACACCATCTTCTTCTCTTCTTTATCTCCTTTTCTCTCTAAACTTCTTCCATAAGTATTACACAGATTGTTCTTTGTCTTTCTGTGTCTCTCCCGACACTTATCGTCCTTCCTACTAACTCCTATCGTCTTCCTTGGAAACAATAGTTTCACCATACGATGACTCTTTACCTTAGACTTCCTATCATCATCACACTTCTCACTTCCACAATCAGTTTTACCTCTTTCCCTTTCTCCTGACATTCCTCCTTTAATCCTCCTGAAGTGTGTTCTCTTACCCTCTCCGCACAAAACTCTCTTTACTATCCACACGTTTTCCACATTTCCGATGTCTTCTCTTACCAGCTTATCTTCCCACCATTCATTGTGCCACTTTGTATTATCGACCGTCTGTACCATTTCTCTATGGCAGTCTCGGTGTCTCCACTTCTCTCCCTCTTCCAAAGTATTTTGGCACAATGATTTTATCATACTTTCAGACAGTTCTATGAACTTTGTTCTCTCTCTATTTCCATCTTTTAATCCTCGACGCAATATACTCTCCCTGTCCCAGCAGTAATGCTGAGTATGACTCTCTGACTTTTCTCTGCGTCTTGGCATTCCATCATGCACTTCCTTTATACCACACTTTTTAACTTCCTCTCTTTGAGACATCGTATCCTTCTGATTACTTTCGAAAATCTCCCGATCATTACTTAGTTCTTGGACTTCATCACCATTGGGTTAACATCCCCTTCAACCCACAAACCACAATACCCTTTTCTTCAGAACTTTGTGAGTGACTGTCTATGTTCACCTCCCACATCTCGGTCATCTTTCATCAGCACGAATCGATTACACCAGATTGCTTCGTGCTCTCTACCATCGATGTTTCATGAACATCATTTCACTCTCGTGTCATTTCAACATTTTATTTTAAATAGATCTTTTGGGGTGTTTTTTCACTTCTATCTTCTCTGTAACGTTTCTATTTTCGGGTTGAAAACATTTGCACCCCAGTCATCCGCACTTAGTAATGGTTTCCATGGTTTTGGCGCCGACATCTTTACTACCAGATGTCAAACGATTGTGGCACTGACAATTTTCCTGTCCGTTACGACTTCACTCAACTCCCAACTTGCGCATTCCAAATTTTAATGATTTGGTTTGATTCGGTCCTCTTTGTGAACCTTTTCTTCAGCGCTTCTCCAGCTATTGGGACCAGCACGTACTATGCACCAGCGCGACCTCTACCATTACGAGGCCCTCGAACTCATTAGTCGACTCCCAGCAAAAGATTAGGGCTGACTTAAGGTCATGCTCCTTTGAACATTCCCGATTACCAATCCATACACAAACCTCGGCACTAATTTACTCCGCCCCGCGGTTGTCCTCCCTACATAATAAGGGGTATCCACATCAATATTTGCAAGTGGAGCTTCTATTACTGTACCGTCCAACAAACGTATCTTCATGTTGTTTCCAACATAACACCTCTTCGGCACAAACTTCTCTCGCACAACCACCACATTACATCCGGTATCTCGGAGGGTTTTGACTTTAAAGCCATTTACCGTCCCATACGTTACAGGTAGGTGTGACGTTTCGTCATTTTCCACCTTTTCTATTTCATTCAGGAGTTTCGGCTCTTCACCTGAGTAGTTCAGGGCTTCACCGCCGTTACCAGAGACTCCGGAGGCTCCCGTGCTCTTCGTTTCTTCCTTTTGTCTCCCTGAGTTATTCTGTCCCCTACTACTATTGTTGAAATAAGGAGGGGCTCGACAATCCCTCGAGTAATGCCCTTTCCTTTGACACCTAAAACACGTGGGCGCTTCTCTCGGCTCACTGTTACTGCGACGATGTTTCTGTCTGTCGCCACTTCTACCTCTGATCCTGCTTTCACCATTAGTCGCTCGCGGTGCTTGTTGATTGCTACTTTTCTGATTACCGCTTGTGGAGTAACCATTGCCTTTAGATCTATAATTATTATTATTTTGTGTGCCTTTTTCAACGTGACTGTGATTTCGTGCGTGACTATTTGCTGTGAATCTCAAACGATGCGCTTCCATGTATCCTTCAGAACAAGTTATTATCTCCTCTGGTGCTTTCTTTTTCGACTCCCTTAAGTAGGTTGCGAGTTCCTTTGGAACCGTATTCAAATACTTGTCCACCGAGAAAAATTCGATAATATCATCAGGTGTCAGTGCTACATTCGCTGCCGTTAACCACTTATTAAGAGCTTCTATAATTCTCTGTAGATAAACTCTCGGATTATCATCTTCCGTCGGAGTTATGGTTTTATACTTTGTGCAGTACCCACTTTCCGTGAGCCCGTACCTCTCCAATAAAGCATTTTTCAAACCATCGTAGCTCTTTAGTTCTTCAACCGTCATCTTATTATAGACACTGACAGCTTTGCCTGTTAGAAAGCCTCCCAATATTGTCGCTCGCTTTTCTACAGGGATATCATTCGCCTCCGCTTGTTTCTCGAACATTAACAGATATTCTTCGATATCATTTCTCTTCTCGTCGAAGAAAGGAAGCTTCAGTTTTGGATACTTACTAGCATAGGAAGTACTAGGGCTACTCTGAGCACTCTGAGATGCTATCACTGCGTCATGCTTGACGTTTGCTTTTCCTTCAGCATCCCAGCTTCAGTCTGAAGCATTTCTGTTCTTCTGCATCTCTTCATCTTTCTCTGCCTCTAACTTTACTCTTTGCGCTTCTGCTTCGATCTTGGCTTTTTCTACTCCAGCTTCAGCTTCAAACTTAGCTTTCTCTCTTTCATCTTCAAGCTTAGCTTTCTCCCTTCGCTCTTCAAGCTTAGCTTTCTCTCTTTCGTCTTCAAGCTTAGCTTTCTCCCTTCGCTCTTCTGCCTCAAGCGCTAACTTTTTCTCCTCTAAAGCTAACTTTTGTTTCTCCAAATCAGCGGCTAACTTTTTCTCTTCTAAATCAGCGGCTGCTCTATCCTTTAGTAAGGCAGTGATTTCCTTCACACCTAAACCT
>JABUQX010057215.1:12500-14392 GCA_015478945.1 Trachelipus rathkii | reverse complement strand
GGGTTATCCTGATCAACTTTAGGTCAGTATAAAGCTAAGATGTTAGGGTTGCTGAAAAGATAATGATTCGTTCACAATATAGGGATTTCTGTTGAGTGCAACTGTTGTTGATGTTGAAAGAGATTGTAATGTCAATGCATTGGGGTGTAATATCTGCGTATATGGGTGTGTTTGTGGATTTTGCACAGTGTGAGTCAATAACTGGTCATATGAGGTTGTGAATGATGAATCTGAGGAATTGAATTCTGTTACAGATGATGTATTATTTATACTTCATTTTCTCTTACTCATTATATGGAAGTACAGCAACCTTCTTCATCATGGGGACATCCACTTTGTTATCAGCGGAGCTATAACTGAAAAGAGTAATGGCAGGAATACACCGCCTCCTCTCTAGTGTAGTAACTCTTTTATTTTTCAGATTTTAATGTTGAGAGAGAGTTTTTTAATGATTTCTATGACGACGTAGCTCTACCTTCTGAGGTCTGTTTAAAGGAACATTTTCCTTTTATAAGGATTTAAGCAGACTTCACATACACACTGAATGAATTTCTCATCCTCCCTAATCAGTTTACGTTTTTCAGATGGTATCAGTTTTTTAAATTTTTTTATAAGAGGTAAATACTTTGCAACTAGAGCACTCATTATTCAGGTATGTATACAGTTTCTATCTCATAGGGAAGAATGTTGGTACGGAGCAGCACTCTGTTTTTTGGGTGAAGTTCACACATCAAATAACCGTGGGGGATCGAAGTAACCTCTTTATATACTTTTAAGAACTCTTTCCTTTGAAGGGGAAACATTTAAGTTGCCAATACATTAATTTGACTCCATGTCACTTCTTTTTTTTTATTCTGGGCAACAAAGTAATACTGGGTGTTTTAAAGAAACACTCGCATGCTTGCTTTGATGGAAAATATTCCTGTGTTATGAAAACACAGAGATATTTAAGATGGTGAGAAAAAAAAAAAAGGTGAACGCTTCTGCTATTTCCAAATTCAATTTGTGCATTAAATCATCTAATACAATAATTTTTTTACCATGTATATTGTCCAATGATCTAATATCGTATATGCCTTCTTGAAATTGAATAACATCTTTATATTCCTTAAACTTTTCCTGATAAACATTATAACACCATATTATTTTTACCGGTATATATATGCTATATACTCATATGTATAGTATATGCTTAAAAATCTCCATTTCCTTTAAAATATTTAATAATAGAAAGGTTTTACCACATCCTGTCGTGGTCCTGCATACAAGGACATGTAGGCCGGACTTTGGGAACCGTAAATTCTCCACGATCCATACTCGTCAAGTGATTAATGAAAATGAGATTAATTAAAACAGTAAAGCGGTAAAGCAGTAAAGCAGTAAAACTAATCCCTACTAATCCCCTTGTTACTAAGCAACAGCTCTATTGATTACTGTTTTACTGCTTTAAGGTCTGTAAAGTATATGTTTTTAATAAAATTTTGTACAATTTTAGTAAAATAAAATGTTTATATAACAGACACTCTGTGTTTTTCTTCTTACATTACAATTTTTAAATAAAAAAGTATTAAAACAAAATAAAAAATATAAAGAAACATAAGTTTATAAATATATATAGGATGTAAAGCAGTAAAGCAGTAAAACTAATCCCTAACTAATCCCTTTGTTGCTAAGCAACAGGGCTAGTGCTATTGATTTACTGTTTTAACTCTTTAAGGTCTGTAAAGTATATGTTTTTAATAAAATTTCGTACAATTTTATTAAAATAAAATGTTTATATAACAGACACTCTGTTTTTATAATTACGCGATATTTACTACCCTTAAAACGCGTATATTATATATATACTATATATATATATAATATATATATATATTATATATATATATATA
>JABUQX010057215.1:0-10000 GCA_015478945.1 Trachelipus rathkii | reverse complement strand
TTTAACTCTTTAGATATATATTCTGTCGTGCTATAAGCTGCTAGGAAAATAATGCAACTCTAGTTAGGTAAGATCGTGCAACCTTATAATATACACAATCTTCCTCTACCTTTATAACCTAGGGGTAGACACCAATATTAGGGCTATTCTAGCTTTAGCGGGAGGCTAGAAAAGCTTTGGGAAAAAGTGGCACTCAGGTGGCACTATGTGGCACTCAGTTGACACTATGTGGCACTCACTTGGCACTCATTGACACTCACTTGGCACTCATTGGCACTCATTTGGCACTCACCTGGCACTCATAGAATACTCATAGAACACTAATAGAACACTAATAGACACTCCTTACGGTGATTGGTAACCATCAAAGTTGAACAGTCAAAGTTGAACCGTCAAAGATGAACCGCCAAAGATGACGTCATCAAAGTTGAGTCATCAATAAAGCTGAGCCATCAAAGTTGAGCCATCAAAGTTGAGCCATCAAAGCTGAGTCATTAAAGTTGAGGCATCAAAGTTGAGGCATCAAAGCTGAGGCATCAAAGTTGAGGCATCAAAGCTGAGGCATCAAAGTTGAGGCATCAAAGCTGAGGCATTAAGATATCGAGTGTGTGTGTGTGTGTGTGTGTGTGTGTGTGTGTGTGTGTGTGAGTGTAAGTGTATATGGGTGAGTATAAGTGTCTATGGGTGAGTGTAAGTGCCTATGGGAGGGTGTAAGTGTCTATGGGTGGGTGTATGTGTGTGTATAAGTGTCATAGTGTGTGTGTGTTAATAGCCTAGCGGGTGTGTGTGTGTGTATATAAGTAGCCTAGCGGGTGTGTGTGTGTGTATAAGTGCCTGCGGGGTGTGTATACGTAACGCGGGTTTGTGCGTGTGTGTAGGTTGTGTGTAGGTTGAGGAAAGGTGGATTGGAAATTAAAAATGAACTCAAGTTAGGACAGGTCCATACAGGACAGTTACATACAACAGGTACAGCGTCAGATACCTGCATGTGCTTGACTTAATCCCACTTAATCCTTCACAAACCTTTATGAAAGGTCAATTTCGAACCTTGATACGGTATCAAGGGGGTCAAAGGGGGGCCAAAACTAAGGGGGAGGCACGTACGACGGTTGTTTACGACAACCGTCTAGCCCACCCTCTTTCTACCTGAAAGAGTGTAGCCATTATATATCGTCGGGTGTATTATATATATTATACACAGAGATGAGGAATGTCCCTATTACTACTTATTTATTAATATTAATATATATATATATATAATATATAATTTATATATATATATTATATTATATATATATATATTAATATATATTATATATATATATATATATTATTATTATAATATAATATAAATATAATTATATTATTTATATTATATATATATTAAACAATCTAGTAAATAATATTTTTTTATATTTATATGTAAGTGTGTACAAAAATTACTTTTTTTTTTTTTATTTATTTAATATCTTATAGATTGATGCGCATTTCGAACTAAAATTCTGTACATTAATAGGGACATTATTAATAATAAAATCGATTTATCTTATATTTCTTAAAAAATTATTCTAATATTTGTATATTAGGAATTACCCTCAAAGGTGACTAATTATACCAATTTTTTATTTTCTGAGTGTAAATGTGTTAGGCTATAATTTATAGGACTGTTTTTTTATTTAATATACGTATTTACTAGCTATTCGATGGTCGAACACCCTTTGCTGTAAAGCAACAAGCCATAAATTAAATCTGTATTTGTAGAGGGTGTCAGAAATTTAGAAAAAAGTACGAAAATGAGTAAATTGCACCTTGCTTATCTAGGATTGGCCTCTCATCTCTACTCTCTCTCTCTCTCTCTCTCTATCGTGCTTTGCTAACTCTCTCTCTCTTCTCGTTCGTCTCTTCTCTTGTCTGCTCTCATCTCTCCTCCTGCTCTCATGCATCTCTTCTCTCTCTCTCATCTTCTTATGATAGTTTCTGAGTGTGTTCCCTCTTGTCTTTAAGAGAGTAATAAGATACGGTAATTTTACTATCCGTGTCTCTGTTCGTCTACTTCTCTCTCCTCTTCTTCTCTCTCGATTCTTCTTCTCTCTCATATATATAAATTAGATATTTATTAATTTTTCCTCCGTATTTACCATCGTATATATAATAAAGATTATATTTCTATCATATACTAATAACAGAATATATAATATATTACATACAAGTATATAATATATTAAATATAGAATAATAATCATAATACTGAGGTAAATCAAAGTACTTATTTATTAAATTTTGATGAGTATTTTATATATATATTAGTAATTATGAATCACACACAAGCTGACTGTTAATTGTGTTTACCTTCCTAGTAGTTGTGAATGGAGTTGGGTCGACTATCGTCGATGTCTCTTAGCAATCCGACATAAAGGAAGTAAATAAAACAACAACTCTCCCCCTACCCCGTAAAATGATGAGGGCAAGCATAACTTGATATTTTTAGTTGTACTCACCTACTCTATACACATAGAGGAGAGAAAGGAAAGTGACATGCGTAAGGCACAGAAATTCTAGCTAACCTCTAGATGAAATTTACTTTGGATAAACTTATGTGTGTATAAACTGAATATAGAGAGAAAAATAATATAAAATCCAAATAGTCTAGACACTCTAATCAAAATATGAAATAAGACCTAAACTTTTACGGAGGACAGTATCACTATATAAAAGTATTATCTATAGCGACAATTTTAGATATTTTGCTGTTATTTTCTTAAATTTTTCCCATATATGTTTTATTTTTAATGAAATATTCTATAATAAGTGGCCTTAGTTTTCTAATTAGGGGTCCACTTATTGTAACCTTGCGCTTTACAAAGTAGAAGGGCCAGACATCTTTGTATATTAATCTGCCGGATAACTATTGAAATTATATATAATACGTATTAACGGCCAACTAACTTCAATGCAGCTATGGTAAAAAAGGTTTCCCTTTTTGATATGAGTTGTTCTCGTAACGCCTCGAGGAGGTTACTATATTTGTTTTTATGGCTATTATAATCTTTGTCTAAATAATACAATAATGTCGCTCAGATCTCTCTTTTCTTTTGGAGTGACAAAACCTATATTTTGTCGAGTATTTCTCACTCAACATTGTGCGTCACTTGGTCTTTTTACATTTTGTAGGGGTCTGACAGTCATCCTGACCTAGAGGCGATTATAGACGAACGGCCGTTCCCTTTTGCCCGACTTTTCACTTATAACTATACTATGAGTAGAATATATATATTAGTACATAGTACGTAGATTTCATATATGGTCTAAGGTGATAATAAATATATAAAATTATTATACTTAAGTTATAGTAATAAGTAGATTTGCAATTAATAATATAAATAATTATGTATAATTTTATAGTATGATATTTAAACATTCTGCAGGTGCCCGCTCGCCACGCCCCTCATCTTACGTCTTCGAAGGGCGAACTACACGGCCACCCCTCTCCATTCTCGCTCTCGGAGATGTGTCCTTGATAGTACGCTCTCCGCACTACCCCGCTCCTTCCCTCTATACTACTTGTATATAATGTTCTGTTTTAAACGGGAGTGAATGAAGATTGGAGAGATGATTTTAGTGCAACGGATAAGAAGTGTGATTAGTATTTTTTAATATTTGCTACATGTGCCTTCCGTCGCTTTTAGCTCTCCCACACAGGTTGGTGAATCTCTCACCTACTAGTTAACATTTAAATCTCGGTCTATTAAGATATATGTTTTATAATGGAAAATTAGTTAACAACTCCATTTTATAATAAATTAACCAAATTCTACTCCATTATACTTTTATATATAATAATTATTATATTACACATTACTATTATATATATATAATTAGGGTTCATAATTGTTGTATTTATATCTAAATAATATATTATAACCGTTTATTTTATTGAGTATCAATACTAAAATATATTCAATAACTCTTATAATCGGTATAATTATTATAGTAGTGAGTATATATATTATATATATTGGAGATATTAATTGAACTTGATGATAAAAAGTTTTCAGGTTATTTGAGGGAAGTTGCTATTTCACAAAGAGACGAACAATATTCTAGTATACGTGTGTCATTTCTGTAACGTACGCTTAGAACTTTTTAGCTACCTAATCAAACACATTATGGTTGCGGAGAGAGCATTGTGGACAATTTCTTAAATTTCTTGTGTGAGGCCACATATACTGCTTAGAACTTGCTTAAAACAAAGAGTTAGTTACAGGAGAGAGTTGCTAACTATGAACTATGATATAGCCGCAATTTGTAAATTCCGTAAAAGACTGAATGTATGATCTCGGGTGAATCGGATGTATCATTGCGCAATATGACGCGCGCAAAAATAATATAAACCATTTAAAAAATATTCATTCAGGAATACTATTTTTAGAGAAAGTTATCGCATTAAAATATATATTTATATTTAAACTATTTTTTATTAATAAATAAATCTATCGTTAAAAAAATTAAATTTCTCAATGTATGATATAGAAACAGTAATCGTTTTACCAGTCGGTAAAAAAGTGTTCAGAAAGAAAAGATTCCAGGGGTAAATGTTTAATTATAAATTGTTTTAAAACTGGTACAATTATGTGGTTGGTCAAATGTAATTATTCTAATTTTCAGAAAAAGTTTCTAATAAAAAGAGAAAATTACATAAATTAATACAATGAAATGTAGGTGTAATGAATAGAATTAATATGCTCAGATTAAAGATAATTGGTGATTTTCTATATTAAGGTACAAAGGGGATATAGTCTAGCACTTGAGACTAATATATATAAATATTATTTTATAAAATAAATGTCTCTCTCGGGTTCTCTATTGTGTGTAGGGATCAAGATTAAACGTTTTACGTTTTACTTAAAGCGATTTATAGTACCGCTCCAAGAATTGTGTTAAATGATTTTTCAAATTCTTCAATATTTTCTCTATTGAATAAATTTTTAATATTTATTCATTTTTTTTTCAGTATCCGTGTGCATTAATGTCTTAAACAAAGTTTGTTGGGTTCCCCAATTTGTGCAGAAAAGCCTCGATAAGAGAAGTTGTTGAAGACAATTTCCCTGTTATGTTTATTATTTCCTGACTTCATGGCTTAACGAAGAAGAAATGATGGACAGAATAGAGATATTGTTGCGTAAATAACACTCACATTGAGGAGTAGTAGAAAACAATAAGCTATGGAAAATAAATAGCAGAATAATAGCAAGATAATAGCTATTGAAATATAAACAACACCTATAGTTTATGTAATTACAAATATTGAGTAAAAGTTAGTTTATTTAAAGATATAGAAGTAAATAAAGGTAAGGTTGATAATGAAATTAGAAATAAAGATAAAACAGAAGAAATATTAACTTTAGATACTGTAATCATTTCGAAGGAACAAAAGAAACCAGACAAAATGAAAATAGAATATGAAGATCTGCGTAAAGGTAAAAAGATTAAGGGTTTAAAAATTCTTTGAAAATATGATCTATATAAAAATTAACGAAAACTACTGTATGGCTATACCAAGAGGATGCCATCAGATTTGCCTTCAGAAGCTTTAATAAAACCTAAAGAGCCTAAACCTATAAAGGAAGATGATAGAATAGAAAAGATATATGAAAGAATTAAAGAAATAAGAAGACAGGCTAAAATAACACTAGAAAAGGAGGTGAAAAGGTATTCAACTCAAAGTAGTAAAAATGCAAAAGATAGATCCATCAAGATAGGAGATTTGGTGTACACTCAAAGAATCAAACCACCACACCTTTCTCCTAAGCTGTTCCGCAAATGGCGAGGTCCGTTTCGCATTGAAGC
Organism: Trachelipus rathkii; assembly: GCA_015478945.1. Taxonomy (NCBI): domain Eukaryota; kingdom Metazoa; phylum Arthropoda; class Malacostraca; order Isopoda; family Trachelipodidae; genus Trachelipus; species Trachelipus rathkii. The sequence continues at coordinate 4,153 of JABUQX010057215.1, read as the reverse complement.
GTACGGGAATGAATTTGAAACCAGCAACACATATATCCTAAGAGATCCAACAACAGGTAAAATGTACAGAGTAAATGTTGACAACTTCAAAGTCGCTAAAACGCGAGAAAAGATGAGAAGGCAACATAGAACCGAAATAAAACCTCTAACAAACATCGCAGGAAGAACAATATAGTAAGAGGAAACTATGCAGTCACCAGATAACAACAAATGAAGAAACGAAAGATGACTGATAAATGAAGACCTCAGCAACGAAAATAATCTAAAGGACACTTAATTTCACAGAGATCAACGCAGCGTGGAACAATGAAACAGCCTTAATGATGTATGATGGAAGATTGAAGAATATGTAGCAGAAACGCTCAGAACGAAGAAGTACGGACAGGCTACACAGAACAGAATACAATGATTTCGAAAAACAGAAGAAGATACGTGAGAATATTGAACCGAAGCATAAGCAATAGCTTTACCATTACCGATAGTTATGAAAAGAGCTCAGGAAGTACATAGAGGTAAAGAGAAAAATCTATCATATGACCGTATAACATCAATTACACTCTTTCTAACAGAAGAAATACCTGTTCTAAACGGAGACTAGATCTAACTCTCTCGGTGACAGAAAGAATAGATCAATTACTCCATGCAAGAGTAAATTTGTGCGCAGAAACTGTTTCCAACCGAAAATTATACCTCCAAGAAGAGAAAACACCAATGGAGTGACGTCCACAGGTCATAATTCGAAGGCTGTTTAGAATAAGTCACATTTAGATGATTAAAGACAGTAAAAGCACTAAGTCTCCTTACTATCTCTCATTTGTGAAAAAGTGCGAATTACAAAGTGCAAGATAGTTGAAATTTTTATATCCACTCTCTCAAAGAAAGTAGAGTGTTGAAACTTGTTATTTGTAATATATTTTTGATTTCTTAAAACATAATTATGAAATATATAAAAAAAATATATTATAATATAAAACATATATTTGAATTAGTATATTCTCAAGATTTTATTGCGGTTAATTATCCATATTAGCGCTGTTTAGAGTTCGAACATTACCACAGGATATATAGAGATAGTCCAGTTGAACAATTAATGTGTCATAGGTCTCTCGTAAACTTTGTGGTAGAGAGTGATTCTAATCATTAGATATAATGACATAGTATTTTTTTGCTTGCTATATAGCCAAGAGTGGAAATTGGATAATTCACAACTCCAGCCAAGATGTGTCAGATCATATGAGAAGCGAGACGTTTGATACTGAAGTGGAAGTTTAAACAAAGGCGCTCTTACTCTCTCTCTTCTTCTTCTCTCTCTCTCTCTCTCTTTTCTATCTTCTTTTCATGTCAGCCATCAAATATGAATTGTACAATCGTTTACATGCGGACTCCGTTTCTAACGATGTCATACTCAATTACGTACAAACCTCTTGCCGATCACTCTCAGGTCTCTATTGCTGCTGCCTACATACAACGCAGCTCATAATCAACAACTATACTCTGATCTCGTGCCCGGAAACGTGGAAAAAAAAAACAGTAATACAAATCATAATTCCAAAAGGGTGAGTTCCAGATTACTAACAAGGCATCAAGAGATTTAGGTCAGCATATCATGCGAATGATACATTATGAAAATATCGCGCAATTAATTAAATGATGTGTGGTAGTGCCGAACAATGGGAGTGTGCATATATAATCGCTTTATCGTCTGAAGAGATGATATCTGTCAATCCTTGAGAACCTAATTGTTCTTTAATCAATCTGGGATGTCATAGTAGATTAAGATGACCTCAATGAGGTATTCATCAGAATACATTGAATATTTAGAAAATAATCCATAGATGATTAGAGCAAACAACTATCCAAATTTTCTTAGAAGATTATGAGAACAAGGTGAGTATAGAGGTCACGATAGTAGAGATTGGTTAGAAGATTGTTTGAGACGTGGCATGATACAATATAATATAATGTCTACTAGTTATATATGGTAAAAGAATGGATGATATAGAACACAGTGGCACAAATAGAATATGAATGATCACAAAAAAACACGTTGTAGATGCACTAAGAGACACAAACCATGTACCATTACCTATGCGTAAGAGATACTAGTAGCTATCACAAGACAGGAATACAAATTATTCTTTATGTATAAATAAGGAGACGAACTTGTTGGACATCATAAGTGATAGTCTTTATAGGAAAAGCCCAACTTGACAAGTGGATCTTATGCTCAAATAAATGATAGTTTTAACACGTTCATTTAATGACGTACATGTCATGTCGCAAAAATACGTGGTCCCGAAATTAGAAGACAGAATACAAGGAGAGAGCGTGTCAGAGATATGATACGGAGAGAGTTTTAATAGAGTCTAGACATTTTTATACTCTTAGATGAGATTCTGATGAGAGTATACATCGAGATAGTATAAGCGTATCCATTGAAGAGTGTATCACGGTATAATGCGTTCTCTCTCGCGAAAAAGTGTAGATCTCGCAGAATCTAAGAGTGAATGTAGTCTTGAATGAGTGCACGTTTCCGGCAGGAATAGAAGATCGAAGTAGACAGACAGAGACGTAATTGTTTACCAAGGCAGGGTGCAAGCTCGGAAGCACAAATTTTGAAGTTTAAAGATGACGGTACTTCCTGAAGGCAGCGTCCCTGTGGCTAATAGCACGAGACAAAGCAGAGTTTAACCAAAGTTTGTTAAGTTTAGCCGAAGTAAACGAAAATGTTCTTCTTATTAGTATTCCAGGCCTTAATAGGAAAGGTACTTGAGCCATTAATAGGAATAATATTCTAGGCCTTAATGGAATAGCACTGCAGCCTTGAGCAGGAATAGTATTCCAGGCATTAATAGGAATAGTATTCCAGGACTTAACAGGAATACAGTAATGGTATTCCAGCTCATAATTATAATAGTATTCCATACCTTAAGAAAATTAACATGGTTTTGATGCGCTGGAATTAGGATCTAGAAAACAGAATGGGCCGTATTCCAGGCCTTAAGAGTATTAATAGGAATATTATTCCGGGCCTTAGTAGGAATAGTTTACAAGTCATTAATAGGAATAGTATTCCAGACCTTAGCACGAAATAGTATTGCAGCCTTAATAGGAAAAGTATTCCAGGCTTAACAGGAATAGTATTCCAGACCTTAGTAGTAATAGCATTCCAGGCCTTAATTGAAATAATATTCCATCCTTCAAAGGAATAGTATTCCAGACCTTGATGGGAATACTACATTCATGCCATAGTAGGAATATTATTTTAGATGTTAACAGGGATAATATTCCAGGCTTTAATAGGAATAGTATACCAGCCTTGATAGGAAAAGTATTCCAGGCCTTAATAGGAATAGTATTCCAAGCCTTAATAGGAACAATATAATAGGCCTTAGCAAAAATAGTATTCCAGCCCTTAACAGCTTTAATATTCCAGCCTTAGTAGAAAAAGTATTCCAGGCCTTAACAGGAATAATTTTCCAGGTTTTAATATTAATGGTATTCCAAGCTTTAATAGGAATAATATTTCAGGTCTCAATTAGAATAGTATTCCAGGCCTTAGTAAGAAAACTGGAAATGTTTTGATGAGCTGAAATTAGAATCTACAAAACAGAGTGAATAGTATTTCAGGTCTTAAGAGGTATAGTATTCAAGGGATTAATAGAGATAATATTCCAGGTTAACAGAAATAGTATTCCAGGCCTTAAAAGGAATAGTATTCCTGGCCTAAGCAGGAATAGCATTCCAGCCTTAAAATGAAAAAATATTACAAGCCATAACAGGAATAGTATTCCATTCCTTTATAGGAAAAGTGTTTTAGGCATTATTAAGAATAGCATTCCAGACCTTAACCAGAAAAATATTCCAGCCTTAATAGGAAAAGTATTCTAGTCCTTAACCAGAATAGTATTCCAGGTCTTAATAGGACTAGTATTACATGCTTTAACAAGAATAGTATTCCAGGTTTTGATTAGAATGGTATTTCAGTCTTTAATGATAATAAAAATAACATAAGGTTTTGAGGCACTGAAATTACGATTTAGAAAGAGAATGAATAGCATTCCAGGACTTAAGAGGTATAGTACTTAATGCATTAATAGGAATAGTATTCCAGGTTTTAATAGGAAAAGTATTTAAGTCATTGATAGGAATA
>JABUQX010057214.1:30000-31816 GCA_015478945.1 Trachelipus rathkii | reverse complement strand
TTCCTATCAAGAATAAACCGTAATCACCCAACATCTCATTCAAATTCTCTCTAATCCGCCCCCCCACAAAGTTCTTAAAATTCCCCACTTTTCACAGCACCATGTCATATTAAGTATTTACAATATATGACGTTCCCCGGCCCCCTTCCCATAGGTCATGGGTATACACATGTCCATTACCGAAATTAACAAACACTACCTTCAAACCGACTCCAAAATAACAATTAATTATACCCCTCCCCAAATTTCAACTAAGGAAGAAAGAACGCTGTCCAGAATGAACCAATGACGGTTTGCCGGGAAAAGATCACGGTTCACTCACCCAAATCATGCAATCATAAATATAGATTCAAACTAGACCATGTTACCTTCCCCACTTGCACCAGATGTTATAGTATACATACATAGTATACATAGTATATATACTATGTATACTATTATTATATTTTATACTATATATATAATATATATATTTTATATATTTATATATATATGATATATGTATATTATATATTAACGATATATGAAAGGAATAAGATAATTAAAATAAGGATCAGTCTAGTATAGTAATTTTTTCTATACTCTTGAAGGCAAATAAAATGTACAAAAAAAAGATTAAGTTCCTTATAGGCTTAGTAGTATATATTTTAAATGTACATTTTGTTATTTTAAAGTTATTTTATAAGTTGATACTTCGATGACCATACCTCCTAAAGTTTGTGTTTGAGCTGTTTTAAAACTCTCTAAAGATTTTTGCATTTATATATTCATAGTTATATATATATATTAATTATATATATATATATTATATATAATAAATAATATATTATAGTTATATATATATATAGTATATAGTATATATAATATATTTATATATATAAATGATCTATATATATATTATATATAATATATTATATATATTAATATATATTATATTTTTATATCTTTATTCATTTAATTAATGATAAAACTATAAAAAAAATTTATGAGATAAATTTTAATAAGTTATATTAATATATATATATATATATATATATATATATATATATTATTATTATGATATATAATATATATACTATAATATTATATATATATATAATTTGGCTTTCATGAAAGAAAGTTCTTCTTCATTCTTCTTCTTCTTCTTTCTTCTTTCTTCTTCTCCTTTTCTTTCTTCTTTCTTCTTCTTTATCTTCTTTCTTGTTCTTCTTTGCGTTCTCTTGTCTTTCATTTATTATTTTAATTTTATTATTATATATATTTATTTACTATTATTATTATTATTTTATATATTTTATATTTATTATTATTATTATTATTATTATTATTATTATTATTTATGATTATATTATATGGATTATAATTATTTTATTTTATTATATTATTTATATTTTATTATATTATTATTATTATTATTATTATTTTATTGTATATTTATATTATTATTATCTTATTATAGTTTTTATTATTATTATTATTATTTATTTATTATTTTTAATTATTATTATTTTATTATTTATGTTATTATTATTATATTTTATAATATTTTATTGATTATTATATTATATTATATTATTATTTTATCTATTATTATTAATTAATTATATTACTTATATATTTAGCTAGTATTGGACTTATAAGTTTATATTTATACTACTATTATTATATTTAGTTATATATATATATATTATATATATATATAGTCTAATTTATCTAGTATATATTTATATATATATATCATATATATTTATATAATCTATATAGTATATAAATATTATATAAACGGTATTACGATGTTAGACTTTCGAGCCTGAAT
>JABUQX010057214.1:12500-25000 GCA_015478945.1 Trachelipus rathkii | reverse complement strand
TCAGACATGTTTAAATCTGTTCCTGTGGTTAACGACGGAATCGATTCATTCTAACAAGAGGTTTAGCATTAGACATTACACCTACCCCCCTTTTCTAAATACGCCTGTACAACATTTTCTTGTTATGAGTTAACAAACCGAGTTTGCTAGAGGGTCTTAGTATGTATTTGAGGGTATGCGAGTCGATTGCCGCCTTAGGCGAGCACGCGTTTCAGCCGTGCAGATTTTTAGAATGTATCAACATGCGTTTTTGTTAGATGCGTACATATCATGACGGGTGTTCAAACAGTCGTTAGAATGTCTTCAAAATGAGATCCCGTATGTTACTTTCCGAACGCCAGAGTCCCAGGCCCAGCCGGGGGTTGGGCTCATTTATGGCCGTAAGAAATACATCAAAATGTTCACATCTTACAAAAAGAGGGTTAGAGACATCTATCCTTCTTCAACATTTAGCAACGCGTTCTTTATAGTCTGCACATTGTTGCATCCAATGTTTCGTGCCAATGTTTAAAGGGGGGTGGGCCCCCCCCCCCAAAACCTGAAAAATGGACTTAGAAAGCTGAAATTTGCAGGTGAGTTGATATAGACGAGATAAAATGACAAACTTAGATCCATAAACATATGTTAAAATAATTTGCGAAACAGTATGGGCCCGGTGGGATGCTGTTCATTGCGGGGGCCAGAATGGAAACTCTGGGGCTCAACAAATATGTAGGACAAATGAGGTTCTACATATAGTTTCAACGGGTGCAGAACTTCAATTGTTTGAGGTTTAAGTTGTACAATCAGTTCTTCTAGCTTAGCAACGAATCCGTAGCATCCTTAGGAATACACTCCATATTATAGTGCCTTACCCGTATTGTTATAAGACGTGATTCGATTCGGTGTTATATTAGAATAGTGTTATCGGATGCTTCCCCGTTCTTTACGAGTTAGTTACCCATCCTTTTTTAGCTTTTGGCAAGTGCAGTGAACCTAATCAATAGCAATACACCTGATATTAGTGTCTACCCTATTGTTTTGAGTATGAGGATTCAATTGGTGTATTAGAAGTTGCTAGGATGGTCCTTCCTTCTAACGATGTATGTCTACCCCTACACCATTTCTTTCTATGTGCAAGATTTCAACTGTTGTTTATTTTCGACCTAGAGAGTTCGAACTTGCGTATCTATCCCCTATGTTCGAGGTATGCCGAGTTGCATTCAAGCATTACCTGAGTGCCATCAACTGCCGTTCCATTAAGTTTTTGCACCGATGTGCTGCGAGTTCTGTGTTGCATATATATATTTTGGTTTTTTAAAAGCTTTTCAATTTAATGGATTTTCTCTTCCAAACGGGCTACCCTATGGTTGTTGCAAGAGTGCAAGAATGTCATGATACCCGTAACCTGCCCACTTGAGTTCCGTAATGTAAACTGTCCTAACCTCGCATCTACACACACACACATAGACCCTTTCTAATACAACACAACATACACACACACGGATAAGGTACAAACACCCGCTAGGTTACTATTACACACACGACACCGCCTACTAGGTACTATATACACAAATATTTACCCCGTCATTGGATAATACCCCACCCTACATCCACACCTACACCTTATACATCAATAAACAGCACACTTATACACACATACACACACCATAAAACACTATTACACAACCCTCAGACACTATGACACTCACCCATATACACTTACACTCACCATATACACTTACACACACAACACACACACTCACTTATTTGAGCCTCAATTTTAATGCCTCAACTTTTGATGCCTCAACTTTGATGCCTCAGCCTTTGATGACTCATCTTTAAAGCCTTCAGCTTTGATGATTCATTCTTTGTTACTGGGCAAAAAAGAAGGAGGAGTAAAGAAGGAAGAAGCAAAGAAAACAAAAGAAGCCGGAGAGCAATAAGAAGCAAGAAGCTAAGAAGAAGAAGAAGAAAGAAGAAGACAGAAGAAGAAAGAAGAAGAAGAAAAAGAAGAAGAAGGCATGGTAGCAAAAAGAAGAAGCAAGAAGAAGAAGAAGAAGGAAAAGAGTAAGAAGAAGAAGAAGAAGAGAAGAAAAAGAGAGAAAGAAGAAGAAAGAAAAAGAAAAAGAAAAAGAAAAAGAAAAAAAAAAAACAACAAAAAAAAAAGAGAAGGGAAAAGAAAAAAGAAAAAGAAAAAGAATAAGACGAATAGAAGAAGGAAGAAGAAGAAAGAAAGAGAAGAAGAAGAGGGAGAAGAAGAAGAGAAGATCAGTCTCATATGACGGAGCACATGAGCCGGTACCGTGAGTTTTCTGCTATGGCGCATTCAGAACTGAAATTCTATCTTATAAGACACCACTCGTAGAACTTCGCCGAAACTAATATATGGTTACCAAATGACATAGATTCCGATTTGGGGTGGTCGTACCTTATAAATGTGTTCCGAGACACCCATTGAGTGGGTCCTCCAGTCTGGAAAAAAGAAGAACAAACTTCAGAGTTACAGACAGAGAAAAGATGAAGGAAGGACTAGGAATAGAACTTTGTAGATAGAACAAAATGAGTCATTGGACTATCGGTATCGTACGTGCAGGGCTCGGGCGGGTGCGATGTAGTAAATATGTTGCTTCATCACATAATATGTAGTGTCGATTGTATATTGATCTTCAGTGATGTAGAATACCGCAACAAACCATAGTTCAATACACTCAAAAGGTGTCTAGAGGACTCCAATATGAGATGGGGACCGAACCCAAAATGTGTTTTCTACCTTTTAATGAAATTTTAAAGGATTGTACAGTTCAATAATTGACAGTAGACTAACAGCTACTGTCAACAGCCACATGTTGCATATAATTATATGTAGCAACAGCCTATGTTCTGTACAAATATATATGAAAACTATCACAAGAGAACTTAAATGTACTCCTTAGTCATACACCAATGGTTATACATAGTGTACAACTGAATATCAATTCAATATACTATATATATATATATATATATAATATATTATTAATACTATATATATATACTATAGTTATATAATATATCATATATATATATTAATATATATATAGATATCAGTGTAAGACTTTGGATGCTATTTCCATTTTGGACATATCGTTACTTTATATTTACGCAATCATCTGTGATTGACTGAATCATCCTAGATCTATTCGTGATGCGCTTGATACTCATCCCTTACATCTCTTAAACTTTTGTTTGTTCCGTATAATATTGCCTTATCTTTTCTCTCTGGATTATTTATCTCATATTTCGTTTTAGATTTGAACTGGTAGAAAGGTTGTGCTCTTAGTCTTTAAAATGATTTGTAATTGATAAATTTACTATGTAATGCTGAAAAACTTTGGTACGTTAGCAATTTATTCGTAGTCAGTATGATAAACTACGACAGAGTTATGATAGAATTTTTTGCTAAACATTACCATTTTAAAAGCAAAAATGGCATTTATAGATTTGATATGATTCTGAAAGATTAAACCGGTTACGTTTTTGTATGTAATGTTAGCTGTTTACTGTTGTTAAGTATGAACTTTGTTAATGTAACAGTTTATTCGTGTTATAAGTATGTTAAATTTTGTTCGTTGTTAATATCTATATTCATTAGTCAGGTGTTTGCTATTGTTGGCTTTATTAATGTTGAAAAACATTTGTATACGTTACACTATAATTCGTGTAATTTGTATGTGTGTGTGTGTGCTGTGTGTGTTGATGTGTGTGTGTGAGTGTTGTGTGTTGTGTGTGTGTCAGGGTGTCTTGAATTTATTCTTAGTTTTCATTACAATAATTAGGGTTAGGATACGTTTAAATCTTTGTTAAAATCGAATTACTATGTTAATGTAAAACTTAACATGATTTGTTAAAGACATGATGAGTTTTGTAACTACCAGGTTACGTTTTGTTATTGCTTATTTTTGTACTTTCATTATGTTGAGGGTTGCACGGAATTGTTAAGGTTATAAGGTATTCATTTAGTTGTTAGGTCCGTCTTTGTACATTATATTCTTAGTTTAGTGATGCTTATTTAGCTTTAATTAAGTGAAAACTTTGTCACTTGCCCAATATTCCTCTGTGTTCGCTAGGCTGAGGTGCGTCGTGTAGAGTGTGTGTGTGGTGTTTGTTCTGTATTGTGTGGGTGATGTGTGCGTGTGTACGTAGTGTGATTTATTCTTAGTTATTACAATACGTTAGGTTAGGATACGATAAATCTTTGTTCAATAATATGATGTTAATGTAAAATTTCAGTGATATGTATTATGTAGCCTTAACAAAGTTGAAAGTATGTTAGTTTTTGCTGTGAGTGTTAAGTTACTTTACTGCGCCTTAAGTAGGAAATTTGTTAATGTAGTGTTTATACTATATATATATATATATATATATATATATATATATATATATATATATATATTATATATAATATATATATATATATATATATACTATATATAAATATATATATACGTATATATATATATATAATATATAAAGGTCTACCACCATGTCTCTTAAGTGTTACAAATTGTTAAAATATTTATAATAATTTCTAAGTTTTTAAAAAAAAGTTTCTAAGAAAAAGAAATGGGAAATACAAATGTATATGATTGAACAAAAAATCAGGGATACATATATTTTTTTCACATAGTAAGATATGGTAAAGCAGTCTAAAAGCAGGTGAAACAATGAGGTAGCGTGGGGGGTGGACTGGAGGGCCCCTTGTGTCAGCTGTTTGCACTCGTATCTGCTTTACTGCTTTACTGCTTTATTGCTTAATGGTCCATTATAAAAGCATTTTTCATAAAATTTTGACATCTTTTTTCTAAATTGAATGTTTTTAAGTATGTCTTGGAACAATCCAACATCATTTCATCAAAAGACAATGTTTTTCAAAAAACATTTAGTATTAATATAATGAAAATATAAATGTTATCTTTCAACATGATATTTTAAATTAAGTTTGGACGAGTCCCCAACTTTAATTTTTACTATATAGGTTATAGCTTAATTTTTAACTCTAATTTGGTTTTAATAAACAGCTTTTCTATAAATAAAAATACCTCAGTTTGAAATAAAATGTAAGACTGTGTGTATACGACCTCTAAACTAAAATACACATACATACAATACAAATATAACATGCAAGTACACATTACCATATAACACATTATCTTTATATAGGCTTTGAATTATAAGATACATTAAACAAGGTCGAGTTGAACGTTTTGCTTTGATTATCTCAGATTGTCTACAACATATGTTATCACCATTGTTGTTCCATGGACATAATGAGATACCATTTTAATTTTCTCAGTGGTTAGTTTCATATCCTATTTACAAAACTAGGAGCTGTTTGCTACATAATATTATGCAATCATGGGTGCTACCATATATTTATGCAACATGGTGCTTGTTACAGGAAGCGTAAGTCTAATGTTATTACTCTCACCTTATATCCTTTTAAAATTCATTTAAAAGGGTAAAAACCACATCTTTTGGTTCGGTGCCCTTCTCAATTAGTTGTCCCTAGACACCTGTATTGAGTGTAGTTGAAACTAGTTGTTTAATATACCTCTACATCACTGAAGACATATATAACACACTTAAAAGTTGTGATAGCACCCCCCTATTTACTAACTGCTATGTGATCTTTTCATGGAATGGCCTCCAATGATTCATTATTTTCTATCTAAGAAACTTTATTTCCTTTTGATTCTTTTCTCTTGTCTTATGTACTCTGTAATTTCTCTTCTTTTTCAGCTGAGTTAACCCACCCCTAATGAGCGTTCCTCTCGAACTCTGATGTTTAGGGTTAAAACCCCATAATCGGAAATCTATGTCCTATTCGAAAACTACATATAACAGACACCTCACTTGACTCAAATGATGCAACGGAGCCAGAATTTCAGTCTGACTCCGCCATCACAAACTCGCTCGGCTCATGATGCTCACATCATATAAGATCTTCTTCAATTCTCTTTCTCTTCTTTCTTTTTCTCTCTTCCTTCTTCTTCTCTTCTTCTTTCTTCTCTTCTTTCTTTTTCTTCTTCTTCTTTCTTTTTCTTTTTTCTTTTCTTTTCTTTTTCTTTTTCTTTTCTTTTTCTTTTTCTTTTCTCTTCTTTTTCTTCTTTCTTCTATCTTCTTCTTCTTCATTGCTCTGTCTTCTATCTTCCTTCTTCTTCTTCATTCTCTTCCTTCTTTAGTTTCTTCTTCTTCTTCTTCGTTCTTCTTCTTCTTCTTCTCTTCTTCTTCTTTTTTTCTTCTTCTTTTACTCCTCTAGTATTTTTTTTTAAAGTAACAAAGATGAGTCATCAAAGCTGACGGCATCAAAGTATGAGTCATCCAAAGATGACGAGCATCAAAGTTTAGTGACTCAAAGTGTAGCATCAATATTCGAATGCATCTCAAAAATATCTGTATTGTGTGTGCTCTTGTGTGTTAGTGTATAGGACATGGTGAGTGTAAGGTTCTTATGCGTAGTCGAGTGTAAGTGTCTCATGGTGTCGGTGTATTAGTGTTCTATGGGGGTGCTATGTGATGTATAAAAGTTGTGTGTTACTGTAATAGGTGATAGGTGTGAGCTAGGGGGGTGATGCATGCAATGGCGGGCTATAGTGTTGTATAAGTAGCCTAGCGTGCACGCTGCGTGTGGTATTAAGTAGCCTAGCGGGTTTTATACCTATCCGATTGTGTGTCTGGTGTGTAGGTGTGAGTCTTAGGACCAGTTTACATTCCAGTAACTCAAGATTAGGCAGGTACTGACATGACATCTTGCACCTTCAACAATCCATGGTAGCCCGATTATGAAGAGAAATATACTTAACTTGAAAGCTATTTAAAAACCAATCAATATGAGCACCGCAGCAACCGGTGCAAACACCTTAAGGTTAAAGCTTTGAATCACTTCGGTATATTGCTCCATTGAAATCAACTCCGGCATACTCGAACACATAGGGATATGATACAAGTTCAACTCTCTTAAGTCGTGAAAAATACATAAGTTTTTGACAATACTTGCACCTAGAAAAAGGATGTTTAAAGGGTACTAACCTTCTGAAGAAGGAACCATTCCTAACAACTTCTAATCAACACCAATCGATCCTCATACCTCAAAACATAGGTGTAGACGCTAATAACAAGTTTAGACATGTTATTAGGTCACTGCTGGTAGAATGCAGGATACAAGGATTGTGTACTAACTCGTAGAAGTAAGCATTCCTAACACTTTCCTAATATACACCAATCGGATATCCACGTAACCTTATAAACATAGCTAGGCACTAATCATTGGGTGTGTATTCTAGGATGTAGGCACATGTCGTTGCTAGCAAGCTAGTAAGAATCAGTTGTACCACTGAAATCCTCCAATAAATTGAGATCTATCACCATAAAACATTATGTAACACCTATTTGTCCTAATATTGTTGGAGCCGAATTCCATTCTGCACCGCAATTCACCAGCTCCGGCTCCGTCCCATATGGTTTGCTAATTAATTTAACTTAGCCATTCTATTTCACTTGTTTTTTGCTTTTCACTCACCAAATTTTAGCTTCTAAGTCCATTTTTAGTTTTTGGGGGGGCCGGGGCACAACCCCCTTATATCCGTATCGGCTTGAAACAATATGATTGCATACATGTTCTGCAAAATATAAAGAACGCTTGCCAAGTTTGAAGAATTAACCGATGCTCTAAACACCTCTTTTGCTTCATGACGATGTGACTTTGTTCATTTCTTACCTATTAAATGACCCCCGGCTGGGCCCTGGGGCTCTGGCGTTCGGAAAAGTAACTACGCGGAATCTCATTTTTGAGACATACTACCCCTGTTTGACACCCGTCATGATATGTTTTGGACGAAGGTACACTGACCACGTAAAACGCATGTTGATACGTTTTTAAAAACCTCAACGGTTCATCCTAGCGGCTCAAACGCAACGGCATTCAACTCGGCAGCATCCATTACATACTAATCCACACTTTGTTCGACCCTGTAGCTTGAAGAATAAGAAATAGATTAGGTGCACTAGAAAAGGGGGGTAGGGGTACTAACTCATACTAGAAGTGATTCGATTCCATCAAACACAATGGGAATCGATTCACCATCATCGATTATATAGGAATCGATATCTATATCGAGTATATTCCCTGACATACGATATATCTCATTAGAAGCACTAGAAAAGGGGGGCGGGGTACTAACTCATACTAGAAGTGATCCGATTCCATTATAAACCATCAGAATCGATTCCTCAGCATCGATTATGTAGGTATCGAACCCAGACTCGGGCCACCTATCTCAATATAAATACAGTGCTAGAAGTGCTAGAACCAGCTGAACCAGCTGGCTCGCCTATGACGTCACTTCTAGCCAGGATTCCAATCCTCATGTCTACTACCCGATTAATCGAATGTTAAATAATAGCTATCATTTTCTTTCGATATGTCAGGCTAGAAAAGGGGGGGTAATAACTCGTATAAGGAAGCATCCTAGCACATTCTACATATACACCAACTCGACTCCCCTACCTCTATCAACATTAGGGATTATAACATGTAAATAGTGGTTAAAGTCTTACCTGTAGGAGGCACGTGCTAGAATATGAATAATGAATATAGAATATTGAAAATATAAATTATAGAAGTCCACGGTGACGCTTTTTTCTCGGTTGGCGGTCATTTGAAGTAACGAAAGCACTGACCTTTCGGTCACTTGCGGTTAAAACGGAGTTCCACAGGATGTTGATCCACTACTTAGCATAAGTCAGAATTATTTCTGATCTTATCTTAAGAACCACAAGGTCGATAACATTTGTAACAATTCCTGTTCAACGATATATTTTTTTTTATTAAAATTATATATACTATTTTTTTCTTGTGCAATACAATGACTTACAATTTGTAGGTAGAATGAAATAAAATCTATGAAAACTTAACTTTGTCTCAAAAAGATCTTGCTATCACCCTTTAATTTCTAATTCAACTTAATTAAGTAAAGGTTTTTTTGACTCCACTTTAAAATGGTACGACAAAAAAAGTAATGCAGCGCTTATAATGCTTTAGCAGAAGTTTTTAGGGAAATTCATCTTCTTCAACCTGTAGACTCTGCTGTCAGCGACAAATAGTTTTCAGGAGGATGAATTAATGAGTTCTGCTTTGAAATATGATGAATTTTCATCCAGTTTGAAATTTATTTTATAGTACTGTTTTTCAGCATACTATTATACGATAACCAGTTCCCTTATACATTTATATCAAATTTTCACACTATGGCTGCTAATAAAATAGATTCTCTCCTTATCAATGACACTAGAAAAAAAGCTTATCAACGAATTTTTTCATTTATTATTATGCGTTGTGTTAATTATTCAATTTAAATCAAACAAATATATTTTATTTCGATTCCAGGACATGGGAAAATAGCTTTGCATGTTGAGGTAGATGCTGCATCAAATGAATTTCTTGTGTTGTGTATACTTGTAGTATTAAAGGTACTCAAACATTTAATATATTAAATGAGTGTGAAGGTTTTTTGTCAGTTGATAAGCCTCAGTCCCTTATTCAAGATTGGTCTAATATATATTATGAGCGTGGTAGAAGAGAAAAATTCAATTGACTAGATTGAAATTTGATTGTCCTTTACTTGCAGTAATGCACTGCAATTACATGCCATAATAGGTCAATAAGATTTACACTAGAACATATATTTATAGATTTCCCTATATTGGGTCATCATAAAATATTGCAGTTTATTTATTTCAATAATTCTTTGTTTTATTAATTTCAAAATTTTCTTTCTTGCACTTTTCTCTGAATGTTTTGTATTTTGGATTTGCTAAAAAAAAAAAAAAAAGTTAATTCATTTTAGTTTATTTTAAGGGTAGTAGAATAGATTTGTTACAACAGCCAAATTAGTTGCACATTCTATTGAACCCGTCGGTTATATTTACATTGCATATGTATATAAAAATATAAAAGAAAGTTATAAAAAAAGGCAAGAAAAATTTTGTAAAATAAAAAGCAGACACACGTTATTTATCAGTGAACTCAACTAAATTTGGACGTCCACGAGTTCCGGTTCCGGGTCATGGACTATATATATATATATATATATATATATATATATATATATATATATATATATATATATATATATATATATATATATATATATATATATATATATATATATATATATATATATATATATAGAGAGAGAGAGAGAGAGAGAGAGAGAGAGAAAGAGAGAGCGTGTATGTTAATGTGTGTGAATTACCCCTCTGCTTTCCAGAAGTTTTGCTCATTATCACAGTAAGAAATTGAGTCATTGTTATAAATAATTACTAAATGAACAAGAAATACACGAGTAAACAATTCACCTCAAAAGAAAAAATCACGAAGAGAAAAAAAGGGAAAAATAAGAAAAGGGAAAAAAGGAATGAATATAAGAAAAAACAGCCAAAAAAAAAAAAACTGTAATTCTTTTGTTTTTATGGTTTTCATTGCTTTTTCTATTTGCATTATTTTTTTTTTTTATAATCTTTGCCTAACACATACTTTTTCTTTACCTTTTCTTAAACCCCCTAAAAATAAAATAAAAGAAAATAAAAATAAAATAAAAATCTACAAAGAAAATTACATTTGTCTTTTCATAAATTAAAGAAAAACCTTTTCTTTTTCTATTACTCTTTTAGGAATAGAAAACGGAATGACGATGAGAGAGAGAGAGAGAGAGAGAGAGAAGGAGAGAGAGAGAGAGAGGAGAGAGAGAGAGAGAGAGAGAGAGAGAGAGAGAGAGAGAGAGAGGACTGATGTAGGGAAGGGATTAGAATAAAAGGCGCTTGGTAAAACTGTTCATTTACAGTGTTATATTTCTGGAAAGTATTTTTCTTAATTCTTTTTTTAAACAATATAATATATATATATATATATATATATATATATATATATATATATATATATATATATTTATATATAATATAATATAAATATATTTTATGTTATATATATAGATAATTATATATTATATATATATATATATATAATAATATATATTATATATGGTATCATATAAATTAAATGTAAATGCTCCTTGTTCTATTTAGAGAAATTGTGGCTCAAAAGCATAAAATATATATTAATTTTTGGAAGGGGTTGCAATTGTCAGTAAAATGAAATAATAGAGATGCAGAAAATGCTTCAAAAATGGCTTTTAACACTCGCTCAATACCTATGGTTTGATGTAAATCGGATGATAATTAAAAATATTGCTCGCAAATATAAGCGTGATGATTCTTCCACCGATTCTCCAAATAATATTGGAGAACTATTTCCAATAGAGTTGATTCTCAGAGAGAGGAAGGACATTTTGTTCCGCCGCTACAAGTTTTTACTCATTAAGTGAGTTTTTTTTGTTTTGTTTTTTTTTATGTATTTATGTAGGAAAATTTTTTGTTGCAGAAATAAATAAATAAATAGATAAATAGATAAATAAGTAAATAAATAAATAAATAAATAAATAAAAAATGGTCGCGCATATATACGTATATGTATATATATATATATATATATATATATATATCATAGATATATAATATATATTTATATATATATATATTATATTATATATATAATATATATAATATATATATATGTATTGATATTTATATATCATATAATTTTTTATATATATATATAATAATAATTAATATATTATATATATTATAAATATATATATAATATATATAATATATATATATGATATATTAATATATATTA
This sequence comes from Trachelipus rathkii, assembly GCA_015478945.1. Lineage (NCBI taxonomy): Eukaryota > Metazoa > Arthropoda > Malacostraca > Isopoda > Trachelipodidae > Trachelipus > Trachelipus rathkii. The sequence continues at coordinate 13,224 of JABUQX010057214.1, read as the reverse complement.
TATATATTATATATATGTCTAAAAAAAGGCTAACAAAGAGAAATTAGATATACTATTCCTGCTTAAACTGCTCGGCTTACCATGTCGCTAAAATACTGAAGAGTAATAAAGGGTTAAACCTTTCTTCGAAAATCAATCTATAATATTTAATCTCGAATTTTTGAAAACTTGCGTTAAAACTTCTCTCATCAAGGGCCAGCCAGATAATCGTCATCAGGTTGATGTCCCATCGGCCTTGGTAGCGTTCTTCCATAACTTCAATGTCTTGATGAAGCGTTTCACCCTTCTCTTCGCTCACGTAACCCAAGTTCTCTGGAAAGTCGTCCAAGTGCACTAGTAAAGTAGCGAAACTTTGGTAGCTCATTATACATGCCAAGTTGCTTGGAACTCAAGAGAGCTCCTCCATAATCGTCGGTAGTTGTACTAAGCATCTGAAAAAATGTAGCGAAGCAGTTCTCCAGCATGATCATGAACTTTGACCTAATTGCTTCATTAACCCAAGTTTATGTGCAATGGGGGAAATACAATTTTATTATTCCTATCAACGAAGAGGCTCATTTCTTATGTTCTTGTCACTGGCGTCAACTGATTCTTGGTGTCCAGCATTATTTTCACCAATGTTGTTAAATTGTAGCCCTACTTCCGAATAGCACAGGAAGAAACAAGGGTTATTTTTTTGTAACCTCTCTTTGCTGCCCCAGCAGAAAATTAATCATTTTCAAAT
>JABUQX010057214.1:0-5000 GCA_015478945.1 Trachelipus rathkii | reverse complement strand
TGAATGTTGCTAGCAAAATATACGAGAGAATATTGGAAAGGAGACTGAGAATCAAAGTTGAAGATAAACTAGGAAGTTGGCAGTATGGCTTCAGAGCGGGAAAAAGTACAATGGATCCAATCTTCTACATGAAAATGATGATAGAAAAAACAATAGAATGGAATAAAGGAGCAGATGTGGCGTCTGTAGACTTTGAGAAGGCCTTTGATAGGATTGATAGGGAAAAGCTACGGCGAGCACTGGACGAACAAGAGTATGAAATACCACAAAAATTAAAAAGAGCAATAAAAAGTACATACTGCAGTACAAGAAATAAGATAAGGGAAGAAGAAAGAAGGATGGTTTGAGGTGAGTGCGGGAGTTGAACAGGGCAGTGTGCTCTCCGTCCCTCTGATTCATATTATACATGAGTATTACGACGAAGAGAATATGTAGACAGTAGACAGATTGAACACACCACTTGCTGATGACGCAGAGGATACCGAGCATGGAAGCAGGTGATAGGCGGAGCGGGACTGGAGGAGAGAGGTTCTGAGTACCAGATTTGTGATTCTCCATAATGGGGATGAACATCGCCTGATGAGAGTCTAGCTGTCTTCATGACACACTGGAGAACGACGAGGAAGAAATATGCCGAGTGAATAAGAACTAGAACACTGAAGTAGCATATAATATAAAAGAAGGATCACAGCAGGGATAATTATCATAATACGGTAGTGATATGATTGTAAGGGAAAGGAGTCAGTGAGGAGAGATTAGTGCTAGAAGAGGAATAAAGACATTCCTCAGAACGATTATGACATTATACTCAGACTGAAAGAACAGTCTCAATTTTATACCAAAAGATAGAGAAAATGGTGAAGTATATATATAAATCAATTATGATACCATTTTACTATGTTTACGATCGGAATGCTGTGGGCATGAACACAACACAAATGAGAAGAGTGGAGGCGGCGAGGTTAAATTGTAACGGGTGAATGTCCTGGCTTCGTAGAATTGAAAAATTGAGCGCGGATAATTTACACTTAGTTTATTATTTTGGATGATATTGAAGTGAATATTTCTTGAGAGAAACTTTGATGAATCAGTGATTATCATAACAAAATATCCACTGTTTTCACCACACAGAATCAACTGATATATTGCTGTTTGTAATGGACCTCTAATATTATGTGTTTACCAGGATGGCAAAATAGATCTTTAGCACTAGAAGAGTGGACCAACATGTGATCTCACGTGTTTCCTCGAATGTAAGTTAGAGTAATCCAGCGGGATACAGATGTCCGATTATAAAAAAAACAGAATGGTCAAGCACATAAGCAAATATGGCATTTCAATGATAGTATTTTAACCTTGTTTTTTTCTTATGAACGTTCTATGTGTTTGTTTATGGAAGGCATTTAGGAAAATATTTTAAAAGTTATTAGGTTATATTAATGTACGAAGATAGAAATCCAACTGGTGTTGGTTTCTGACAAGATTGCGGTATTTACTATGACCTGACAGTAGTCTACTTAAAAATTTCGTACCATAAGATTGAGATATAGATAATTGTAGTTTTTAAAAGAGTTGATAATATATAATAATATCAACTATAATATTATAAATTCGTTAGATTATTATAAAAATTACATTGTACTAATTATAGTTACTATAAGGTTCTATTAATCTCGAGTACAACTATACCATATTTATTATGTTCATTTTATTATATAATATAATAAGTTCTAGCATTCTCTCCAATATATCACTGATCTTTCACAACCTATTCATTTTATAAACTTATAATCTTTAATATCTTGTGAATCATACTTTAAACATACATAAATATAAAAGCCTTCATATATATTAGTTATTTTCCAACCTAGTATAATAAATTTTTTATATTACGGTGTTGTATTTTAGTTAATAATATCGAATTTCACAAAAAATTCATCCACTTTATAACAACCTTATATAGCCAAGTCTCCCAGATTTAAAGTTGAAAATAATGAAATTGAAATCGAAAAACAACGTGATTCTGAGCAAAATATCCAAGAGTTGTTAAATGAAAAATTAAAATGAAAATACGAACAAAAATAAGTGATTCAACATTCAAATCAGAGAATGAAGATATTCAAATCAAGAAAAAAACAAGATTAAAATGAATCCCAATTTGGAAAAAAATTTAAATTCAAAATTAATGTTTAAATTATAAAAGATTATAACTGAAAAGCAAAGATATAAAATTAGAATTAACAGCAAAGTTGAAACAAAAATAAAATAATGACAGATTGCTAGTTGTTTTGGAAGTTTGAGAAAAAAAAATTCAAAGTAGTTTCAAGTGAATGAAAACAACTTTTCGATGAAAGTATTAATCCGAGTTTAACTTTATTAAAATTTTTTGGGGGAAAAATGAAAAAAAAAATTAATAATTTTGCTGTATCCCCCCCCCCCCGACGACGATGGAAGATGCTAAGTGATCGACGTGAAACATGAAGATGTGTGGAAAAGGGGAAAAAATATATACGTGGAACGTACCACTGCAATGGAGAGAGAAAAAAACCCGAAGTCGATTGGTTTGGTTTGAAATATGCAAATAAAAACATAAAAACTCAACATGAAGCTTGAAAGACTAGTACAACGGTCGTTTCAAATTCCATAACTAATAGTAAGTAGTTTATGAGATTTGGAACATAATGAATGAATTTCAAAAGCATAAACGAAATAAATGATGGAGCCTGAGAAGAAGAAAAAAAACATTCATATCAGATTCCACATAAAACATGAAACAAAGTTAAAATTTATGAAATAAACAAAAATTGAACAATGAACAAAATAATATTGACAAAATGAATATAAAACAATCAAGGTTATGGAAACAATTCATAAAACTATGAAAAATTATAATATTCCTTAAATAGGATGTTTAAAAACAAAAACAATTACTTGAAAATAAAAAAAAAAAAATAAAACGAGGTAGGTATAAATGTTAATACATTCACTTATTTTGTATCAAAGATATTGAAAAGAACAATATAATAAAATATATACAAAGAAATATATATATATATATATATATATATATATATATATATATATATATATATATATATATATATATATATATATATATATATATATATATATATATATATATATATATATAATTGTGAAAAATGGATCAAAGTTATATTGAATTAACTGTTTGGAACTAAAAAGTACTATATATAAAATATAATTATAATTATTATTATTATTACGATAATAAGTTTAAAATAATAATAATAACAATAACAATAACAATCAATGAATGAATAAATAAGTATAATAATAATAATAATAAATAAATAACAAATAATAATAATAATAAATAATAGTTAATAATAATAATAAAAATAATAAAAAATAATAAATAAAAATAATAATAATAATAATAATAATAATAATAATAATAATAATAATAATAATAATAATAATAATAATAATAATAATAATAATAATAATAATAATAAGAAGAAGAAGAAGAAGAAGAAGAAGAAGAAGAAGAAGAAGAAGAAGAAGAAGAAGAAGAAGAAGAAGAAGAAGAAGAAGAAGAAGAAGAAGAAGAAGAAGAAGAAGAAGAAGAAGAAGAAGAAGAAGAAGAAGAAGAAGAAGAAGAAGAAGAAGAAGAAGAAGAAGAAGAAGAAGAAGACGAAGAAGAAGAAGAAGAAGTACAGTCCACACAAGGCTAGTCTGTTAAGTATTTTTGTTTATTTAATTTGTTGGATGTGTCTATTGTTTTAAAACAAATCTGATATATAGTTTTCAAATAAGTATCTTATTTTACCTATTTCAATGTAACATATGAGTTTGCTCACTTACAGCAGATCTGCTTCTAAGCCACAAACATCATAATCTGTTAAGAATTTTTGTTTATTTATTGTGTTGGATGTGTCCACTGTCAATATGACATATGAGTTTGCTCACTCAGAACAGTTTCTGTTTCTAAGCACCAAACATCATAGTGCGTTGACGACTGCCAAGGATATATGAGTTTGATCCCTATTAGATCACCGTCTTAGAACAGATATGTTCTATGCGGTGAACATCAAACCTATTTATTGCGGTTATTCAGTGTGATCGATCTGATCACCGTCTTAGAACAGATATGTTCTAAGCAGTGAACATCAAAGCTATTTATTACAGTTGTTCAGTGTGATCGATTAGATCACCGACTTAGAACAGATAGGTTCTATGCGGTAAACATCAAAGCTATTTATTACGGTTATTCAGTTTGATCGATTATCATCTTAGAACAGATATGTTCTATGCGGTAAACATCAAAGCCATTTATTACAGGTATGCCTGTTCTGGGAATACCTTTCCTTAAAGATCTGATGAAGTGTGGTGAAATATCAAAGCCATTTGCTACAAGCAGCAAGCATCGATGTTATCACCTTAGAACAGATACTTTTGCGTTTTCAATGAAATACCGTGCCGTTATAAGCCATATAATCTTTTTACGATGTATTTATAACATTTTCTAAATGATTTGGGGTAGTTTGATTTTTACCATATTCAGGCTACTACTAATTCTAGTATTTGAATAAAGTAAATTGAGTTGAATTTGACGTTCACAGACCAATACCCTTAAAGTGTTTATCTAACTTTTTTCCTTGAATGAATCGATGCTTACCGCTGTTCACTTCATAGAAAGACTATCTCCACTATTTACTGTGGTAAGAAATTTCTTTTCTATTTGTTTGAAATCGCTGCAGTGAGCAAAGTTTATGCCCATTAGTTCGCGTTACATCATTAAAATTATATCTAAAGAATTAGCCTAGAATTGATATTTTACAAATTTTTTTAAGTACTTTTGAAAACTTTTATTAATTTCCTCTCAATCTTCTTTGTCTCAAAAGAATGGATATCTAATTTACGTAGTCGTTGCTCGTATTAATACTTTCAGTTTCAATAATAATGATAAATGCGAAACGGTTAAACACCTAAATCTAGAGGGGCCGAACCAGTACCAA
>JABUQX010057213.1:25000-30000 GCA_015478945.1 Trachelipus rathkii | reverse complement strand
ATTACATTTTGTGGCAGACTCATATCTTAATCACAGCGTTTATTTCATAAGCCATTCCTAATATAATTTTCATTGTCATATTTAAACCGCGAAAGATTCACTATATGAGTGGTAGTGACTATTCAATATGAGACATGCTAGATTTTTACAATGCGCTTATTTCGTTAATTAATACTTCATATATATAGAAGGATAGAAATGTAACGGTCACCATTCATGTTGTAAGCATCCGTCATCTCTTACTTCAATATTCTCACAATATTCATCGCGTATGACCTACTAAGATTATTTCTCTATCCAGTTCAACTGCTCATATGGACGTTAATCTTTGATTTTCTGTCTATGTTAAGTTGAAAAATTCCAATATAATAACCAGTTAAGATATTATATGATATAGTCTCAAATGATACGGTGCCCCACCTAATATTGTTTATTCCTCTCCTTTGTGTGTCCATTAATTACCAGCCTGTATTCTAATAGAGTCATTGTCGTTGCTATAAAACTATGTTAGAATAACAGTTGGATAAAGTCAAATTCATATGACACCTATGTGTGTGGGATGTGAATTATGTGCATAATAGTTTCAGAAAAAGCTAGAGTAAATAACCAAAAATAATAATAAATGAATAACTTAAAAAAATATTGCTTAATAAGGGCTGAGGCGTCAAATCAAAATTAGTAAGTAGCATTTGTGTGTTAGCAATATACTTTAAACTAGGTGATTTCTCAGCTTTATACACTATATAGGAGGTACACGAACTAGCTGTTCATTCTATCTTGTCCAAAAATAATCTGGTAATCTATTTTTAATATAGGACGGATAGGATAGAGTTATCTAATCGTTTCCTTTACAAAGACCGTCTGAGGCACGCTAATAAATATATATATACTATTGCTAAAAATTACGAGTGTTCAGACGCGTATATTAGACAAGTAAATCAGATTAATTTCGAGAGTGACAATCTTAAACATGAGATAATTTCGGAATAATGAACAGGCTGCAAGTAATATACTATTAGTTTACCCACGGATAACGCAGTGTTCGAGAATCAATGGTGATCAGTCATTCAAAGTTTGGATGAAAAAATAAATAATCTGGACTAAATAAGAGTAGGAGAGATACAAGTGAACTTGCGCTAATAATAGTTGACTACACTCAGATTTTTTGAATGTCAAAACGAAAGTAATAGTTGTTTTTCAAGAATGACTTGAATAAAATCTAATGAAAAGAACTATCATGTAATATAAACACTGATATTAAATCGATTATAAACAATGAATAACGACAGAGTACACCAATCTGTTCGCTGTGGACACGTTTCTAATAGCCTTTTTACCACGCTTACTAGAAGATATGCCTCGCTCGGTTCCTTCCCATAATACACAATCAAAGAAACTTCCTCTTACTCAGCTCTAGACGTCAAAATATCTACCTAAGCAAGGGCGAGAATTCATATCCTAGCGAAACAGACTCAATCGTCCCAATTAATGGAAGGTATACTATAGAGAAGATCCTAACAAACTCGTATATAAAGTGAGGCATATTGTTCGCAGTCTAAGAGTCAGGACGTAGGGAAGTGTTACAATTCTTCTCTGACTTGCCCTCTCTTAGTATAGGAAGTGCTTACTCGCTGTCTTTCTTGCAACTAAAAGATTATAGTAGTAAGTATGATGGCTGCTGTGTACTTCTGAACTTTCCTTCTGATCCAGTACATAGTCACAGTGGGTCAAAACCACTATGCCGAGTATTACTCGTATCCTCAGAAGGAATATCTTATTATAAACACCAATACTCCTCTTAAACTCAACAAAATCTCATAAATTCGCCCAAATCGAGCATAAGGTGAACTGCAAGAAAATAATTATTTATAGAACGATTTTAAAAGGGCGAATAATCACATAATAATATAAAAGTCTTAAACCGAAGGGATAGTGAGAGCATGTTAATCTATATGATAAATAATAATAACAAATCTTTTATCTGGTATCAAATTCTTTTCAGTTTCATATCTTGTTTCCCTAGCAACCTGAACGATTCTCCATATTTCAAAGCTAAGGAGTGTTCAATGTTAATTAGCGAACTCATATGGACTTTACTGAAGAGAATACGGTATCTGAACAGAAATCTGGGCCGGAGTCAGATAGTTCAGCAGTTTGCTTCTATACTTATCCTCCTCTGTCAGTATATTTTTCTCAGACTCACTATCGCACTCGATTAGAACAGTCACATTCTGCTCAGAGTCAGATGTGGAAAAAATCTGGGTTATGGAGGCGCATGCTAGAAATAGAGTGTCAGATTGAAAAAATTAAAAGACCAACTCGTGACTATGTTAAATAGTCAAAGGGCACATAAACTACTTAACTTCTTTAGCACTAATTATCAAAAAGGTAGACACTTCTGCTATAAAAGTCTAGCGTGAAGATGTGAATCAACTCATCCGGAAATCAATAGTTATCAAGTTAAAGAGGCATCAAATTGCCTATCCTCTGAATTTGCAATAGCCAATTTCTCTTTTGGCATAGACACGTATGCCGAAATCTAGCTCTTCACCTATAAGCTCATCACTATTCGAAAGTGCAATGATCTCGAGATGCATATGATGTTTCTCTGATTTACAGAAATAAATATCAAGGCAAATGAGAATCTAAGGACCATCCTTAAAGGAGGAGTGTATTTTCATTGGATGCGTTGTATTTTTGAGAATACGATTGCTCTTTGAGATAATAAAATCTTTATATTACAGTATGGTCCTTCTGTCTGTTCTAACTAAATACTAGAGAAAATTATTTTTAAAAAGTTTAGGAAGAAAGTGAATTTAATCATATATACTCCGTTTGAAATTCCTGTAAATCTCTTTTTATGTATTTGAGTTTATACTACCCACATTATATATAGGTACCAATTGCAAAGGTCCCATCATGTTTTTACTTTTATTATATATATATAATATATTTATATAATATATCTATATAATATATATATATAATTATCAGCTATAAATATATATTATATTATATATTATAATATATTTATATTAATATATATATAATATATATATATATATATATATATATATATAATTATATAATATATATATATATATTTATATATATATATATAATATAATTATATATATTTATATAGATATATATATATTATATATAATAATATTATATATCTAATATATATATTATTATATATAATATATTATATATATATATATATATATATATATATATATATTATATATATATATATAATATATATATAAATAATTAAAAAATCTGTTTTGATTAGATTTATGTCCTTTATTTGGTGCTTTTCGGGTACCTAGGAATTATTTTAAACTTTAGGATGAATCTAAAATATGATTTTTATTCTTTTTAAGAAAAAAATAATAAAATTATATTACGTAACTTTACAGGCAGTTCACGTTCAGAAAGGAATTATATTAATTTAGGAAAGAGTGACCTGATTCTTTTCTGTAATTTCTTAAAAATTCTTATTTTCTATAAAATATTTTATAAGTTTTAAATTCTAAGTTAATAAAGATGTCCTTAACAAACATTTAATTTCATCATACACTCAAAATTTTGTATCAGAATTAATGATTTCATGACTGTAAATGGAGAAGGAATTATAACAAGGGGACGGAGCCGGATCCGGAGCCGGATCCGGAGCAAGATCCGGAGCCGGAAGTTGGAGCGAATTTTAAAATGCCGGAGCCGGGCAGCGGCCGGAGCCGGAGTCGGACCCGCGTAATTGTAAAATGGGAGCCGCGAGCCGGAGTCGGGAGCCGGGAATTTTAAATGCTTGAGCCGGGAGCCCGGAGTCGGAGCCGGGTAATTTTAAATGCTGGGCGGAGCCGGAAGTCGGAGCGGAAAAAAATTTGCCGGCACCGCAGCCCTGCTTCTGCCTTATCTGCGGAGAGTTCACGTTTGATAGGAATAGGAAGAAGATTTCGCCCATTGTAAAGAAGGCCTACACACATTATTTTGGAATGGAACTTGGAGATCATCAGAAAGACTGGGCATCACATATTTGTTGTTCAACTTGTTATGTTAAATTGATAAACTGATGGAAAGGTATGGGTAACTGCACATTGCTTGCAGTACCAATGATATGGAGGGAAAAAAAGGACCACAATACTGACTATTACTTTTGTTTGACAAATGTTCATGGTTTTACGAATCGAAAATCTAAGAGACACATAGTGTACCCCAATTTGCCTTCTGCAATCAGACCAATCCCACACTCCGAAACTCTTCCAGTACCTACAAGACCAACAAATGAAGACAATGAAACAGATAGTGGAGAAAGTGTGAGTGAAGAATGGGCATCTCCTGAAATAAATGATCCATCATACCAGTCAACAAGCTCTTCGACTCCACATTTCTTAACACAAGCATATCTGAACGACCTAGTTCGTGATTTAGGCCTAAGTAAACAAAAAGCAGAACTATTAGGTTCGAGATTGCAAGAATGTAATCTATTGCAACCAGACACGAAAATTACTGAGTTTAGACATAGGGAACGCATTTTTCTTCCCTATTTTGCAAATAACAATGTGATGACATTCTGCAATGATGTTTGTGGACTAATGAATGCTTTGAACTTCCCCTACGAGTCACAGGTGTGGAGACTTTTTGTGGATGCTTAAAATGAGAATATAATGCCTTGTGTTCCAGTTGCCAATGTAAGTATGACTAAAGGGTCATATGATATTTTGAAAAATATGCTGAACCTAATCAAATATAGTGAACACAAGTGGAAAATATATGGGGACTTGAAAATAGCTGCCATGATATTGGGTATGCAACAAGGCTACACCAAATAATGATGGTTTTTATGTGATTTGGATAGTCGTGACAGAAATTTCAATTATGTCAAAAAGAATTGGCCACAGCGAAATTGGAAAGTTGGAGAAAAAAGCATAGTGTATGAGAAATTGGTAGCCAGTGAAGATGTTCTGCTGCCCTCTCTCCATATCAAGTTAGGC
>JABUQX010057213.1:0-20000 GCA_015478945.1 Trachelipus rathkii | reverse complement strand
TGTAAATAAAACCACAGCAACCTATCAAAGTTGAAGTAATAATCTAATGCAGTTTAGATAATTATTTAATTCATTTTAATTATTGCAAGGTATCATATTATTCCTGTCTAAATAAACAGTTACATGATTCTGCTTTTATGTTTCATCAATTAAACTAATTTAACTTTACTCCATGCACACCACACACACACACACACACATATATAATATATATAATAATTATTATATATATATATAATATATATATATATTATATATATATATTATATAATATATATATAATATATTATATATATATATATATATATATATATAGAGGGTGATTAAAAAACCTATATCCTTTCGGCCAAAATACCAGTATATACCTTCCTGCTACACTTAATAAACTAATCCCTATTTATTCTACAGTTAGCCTAATCTCCCTTACTTGAATAGGGTACTATTACTGTCTCCTCCAATCCCTGGAACTATACCCTTCATGAACGCTTTGTAACACACTTCGAAATTCAATCAATTCACATCTCGCGTTAGTTCTTGATCATTCACCGTAATTTTGATCTTATACTGCAGGATTTACATCTCAACTTTTCACTCTACTCACTAACTCCTCCTTACTAATGCTCAAACCTCATACTCTCTCTCTCTCTCGCTCTCCACCACACATTCACAGTTACTCTTGATATTGCCATGTTATGAAGATTTGAAGTGTTCCACAATTAGTCACATCATTTTATCAGTTACGAAAGCACATCCTAATCATTATTCTATGAAGATTCCCTTTATATATATATATATATATTTTAATATAATAACTATATATATATATATATATATATTATAGTTTATATATATTACTATAATATATATATATATATATATATATATTATAAATATATACATATATTACTATTATATATATATATTATAATATATATATATTATCTATATATATATATATAAATATATATATATATATATATATATAGTATATATATATATATATATATATATATATATATATATATATATAAAATATATATTTTATATATATATATATATATATATATATATATATATATATATTATAACTCTAATATTATATATATATATATATATATATATATTTATATTATAGTATTATACTATTATATTATATAATATATATATATATATATATATATATATAAAAATATTTATATATATATATATATTATATATATTTATTATATATAATATATATTATATAATTATATATATATATATATATATATATATTTATATATATATATATATATGTTTATGCATATTTCTTTTGTTTGAAATTTGATGAAGCAGTTCGACGTGCCAGAAAAGAGATTGGAGAGCTATTCTGAAAGCTCAAATTAGCTTAAGCCCGCGATAAGAAGATTGAATTGCAGAGAGTAAAATTTAATCAATTTAGAATACACTTTCTTACTGTGGTAAAATATTTCAATTTTTTCCAACTATCTGTTTATCTGATTACTTTTGAATTAAAACAAATTATTTTTTAAACATTTCAAGAAGAGGAGCACAAATTTTTATATTTATCTTCCCGTTAATATAATAGATGATGGAGTTTTAAAAAAAAAAATTATTTGGAGCTAAGGAAATTTTTTAATCTGTTCTTTTGATAATATAAAAAATTAAATAATGGCTTGGATATATTTTTGATATAGGATGGAATTAATGAAAAGTCAGTGGAAATGAGGTGTGTTCAAAGAATATTGGATGTTTCGTCGCTGTCAGAACGTATGAGGATTTTCTTTGCATGGTTATAGGCGACAGGGACTAGCACCGTCCTTCTTCCTATATTACTCTTGGACCAGCGTTTGATTCTTATGCGCCTAGAAGAACAATCATCTTGCTCTGGGAGAACGAGTTTTGAGGCTAATGGAGATGCTAGTTCTACAGAAAGGGCCAACCCTATCTGAGGTGTTAACTCGAGGACTGGATCTGGAACCATACGCCGGACAATGGTTTTTATAGAGTGTTTTCTAGGTTAATAGTTTCGGCCAGAAGGAGACGCTGGTTCACTTGACAGGGCGAAGCCCATCCTGGTTGTTATATATAATATTATTAATTATATATATATTATATAATTATATATATATTATATTTTATATATATATATATATATTATTATATTTATATATATATACTATTATTATATATATTATATATTATATATATATATATATATATATATGTATATATATATATATATATATATAGGTTAATATATGCTGACTTCCGTCATGAATGGACGCACTAAAAACAATTTTGGAATTGAAGAGGACTCAGAAGAAAGGAATTAGAGAGAATGACTCAAATATTGCAAGAAATGATAAGCGAATGGTTTGGAAATTTCCGCTTACGAATGAATTCAAGTTTTCAGATTAAATAGAGGAACTGAAAATACAGCGGTGTTACTGTACAAAGTTTATTAAAAGCCTGATTTTGAACTTATGAAATTAACATCGGAATAAGAAGAATATATACTAGCATATTAATTGAAATGGTAAAGCTCCAAAATTTTAAATCAATTTTTTAATTAAAATAAACATTTTAAATTCTAACTGAAAATTTTAGATTTACATTTTTTTGAAAATCTAAAAAAAATATATATTTTGAAATAAAGAAAAAATTTATGTAATTAAATTCTTGTCAGAAAGTATGAATTCACCGCCGAAATTGAGCGTATATAAAGGAGGATTTCTTCGTTTTGGATTGATTGGAGCTGAGTATTTCTTTTTCCAAATTCTCTTCTCTTAATGGATTTGAAATATTAATGGCTCATTTTGTCATTATGTAAATTTTTTGTTACATTCAAGCGGAGTCGCTGTATAGGCCAGAAGGAATGGATCAAGCCTATAGATAGCGTCTTGCACTCAGCGGTAGAGCATCGCCACTAAGCGAAAAGACCCAGGTTCGTACTGGTCGGTCGTGTTTGTGTAAGCTATTCTCTTCTTGGCTCTGTCTTGCTCAGACTTTAAATTGAGACACCCCTCTAGATTAGGGATCTGCCCGTGAGCGGTGGTTTTTATGTAATTAATATTATATATATATTATATATATATATTTATATATATATATATCTCATATATTATATATATATATATATTATATATACTATATATTATTATATATATATATATATATATTATATATATTTATATAGTATATATATATATATATAGTATTTTATATATACTATATATATTATATTATATATATATATATTATATATATATATATATTATATATATATATATATATTATATATATAATATATATATATATATAGGGAGTGTGGGGTAACAGTGGACATGGGGCACAGTGGGGCACAGTGGGACAGTGCAACTGTGTATCTTGTCCACTGTGTCATAAGAAGATTATGACTCAGTGTCCATCCTAAAGTCGAAGGGAGGAGATATTCTCATTTCAGTTCCTTGCTATTTGATATTAATTGTTTTGAGGTAACAAAAGTAAAATTTTTAGCCTTTTCTCCGTTTGTTCCTCTTGATTTGCTTTTAAATTCAAAATGCTTTTCGCCAAATACAAATCTAATATACATATCATTTTTATTATTTATGTACTTTATTTCTTTGTAGGCTTTTTAAAAATTTGAATTATGTTGGTTTTACTTGAAGCCATAGTTTGGGTCACAGTGGGACATTTAAAATGGGGTTGATTCACTCCCATTCTCACTTTCTTGCAAAATATTGTTTGCAATTAAATATTTTCCTTTAAACTTTAAAACATTTTGAAATAAAAGTTAGTTAACCATTTAATATTAATTAAAGATAATTATATAACCAAGGTAGTTCAACAACATATTTTTTTAATTAAGTAAGGCTTACTCCACGGTTTATTGCTTTATTCTAAATAGGGGATACGATAATATATATTAATTATATATATATATATATATATATATATATTATATATATATATATAACTATATCATATATATATTAACTATATATTATATATAGGCTTTCTGTATTTCTGGTTTAGTGATTGTGATTTTACAATATTTTTATTATATACCCCACCACTTCAGTAGTTAGGGAAGACCAAGTTCTGCGAACACCTATGTCCAAAAATTCTCGGACACCCCATAGGGAATGTTAGAGATATCGATCCCTAAATTTGTGTATACTTTTCTTGAGTATACGTGGCGTGCGGAGGGGTGCCGGCTCCAAAATAAGATATGCTCGTGAAAGCTGGAAATTTGGAGATTGCTAGAGGAGGAGGAGAAGTTGGAGTCGGAGCCGCACCGGTGCTGGAGCCGGTGCGATGCCAAGTTAGTAATATTTGTATATAATACTATGGTGTCACTTATAAATGTTATCCGAACGTAGATCTGAATATGAGGGTTCAATTTCGTAAAGGGTTCGTCTGGGGACACCCAGGGGGGGGGTTCTCGCAAGGAAAAGCCACAGAGGTATAAAATATTGAAGATGAAAATTTGGAGAGTGCATAAAAGAAGAAAAAGACGAGAAAGGAAGAAGGAGGAAGGTACTGTGGCACCGGTTCTAGCTCAGGGCGGTGTAGAGGTAGTAAACATTCGTTTAATAATATTTGCGTCCTTATATATGTTATCGACCCGTATATCTCGAATATGATGGTGTCAGACTTCAAGGGTGTTTGAGACCCTCCCATTGGCAAGGGTTTCCCGTCTGCAGGCCCACCTGCGCGAACCGGCGCGCTCGCAGTGCACGATCCCATTGAAACCGCTGCGAAGCGCAAAGAATTATAACGTGTTCTGTTTTCATACTTTAATGATCTTTTAATAAATTATATTTTTAGCTTTGTGAGTGACTTTTTAATTTATTCTTTTTATGTTTATAAACTTAAAAAACGTGTTTACATACCCTAAATCAGTAATATCAGGCAAATCAAACATTCCTCCTCACACCCTCATTGATCTAATGAACTTTTGATTCAAGTCACTTGATTTAGCATCTGTTAAGTTTCTGATATCCAAAGTATTTTCCACCCAAAAGATGGTGGACGACAAAGCGGCGAAAATTCCAATGTAAGGTTTTAATTAGGAATTTGTTTTTTAAATATTAGTTAAATGTCCCATTGTGCCCCATGCCATGTCCACAATTCACCTATTTCAGTTTGTGGGACAAACATTTTTTGAAAATTTAAATCCGGAAAAAGTGGAAACAAAGAAATTTTTTAGTAAAGCAATATGTATATTTTGTTTCTAAAAGAGTAAAGTTTATTTTCAAATTTTATTGGATTATAAAAGTCTGTTTTATAAAAAGTTATAGGCATTTTTAAAATTTTTGTCCCTGCTACCCAAACTCTCCCCTCATATATATATATATAATATTAGATATAATATATATTATATTATAGTTATATATTATAATATATATATATATTATATTAATTTATAATATATATATTATATATATATATATATAATATATATATATATACTAATTATATATATAATACTATATATATATATATATATGATATTATATATATATCATAATATATATTATTATATATATTACTATATATATCTATATATATATATCATTATATATATGATAATTAATATATTTGACCTTATATATATAAATATATATACCGATTATATATATATATACCGTATATATAATATATGTAATATTATTTAAAAATTTCAAAGCTTAGAAGACATTACTTTTGAGAATGTTGTTTATAAATTTATATTCTTAATTTTAATATTATTAAGGGAAAAGTATATTAAATATATATATAATTATAGTATATATATTATATATATAAATATTAATATATATATATTATATTAGTATATAATTATTATATATAAATATGTAAAATAAACATAATTATATATTGTAATAGTAAAGATATAGGAAATAATATCTATAATAATATATAGTATATAATAAATATATATTTATATATTATAATATATATATATATATAATAAATAATAATATATATATAAATGATGACATAAATATATATATATATATAGTAATATATAATAAGAATATATATAAATATATTATATAACATTTCAACAGTCTTATCTTTTATCTATAAGATATTATATATATTAATATATAATATATATATAAATTATAATATTATTATATATATATATATTATATGAATTATTATTTATATATATAATTAATATAATTGTAAGTTTATATTTAAGACAATCTTCAAGTGACAGGATAGGAAAACTTTTATTTATGACTTTATATTGAATAAATGTTTTTTTTTAACATTTAAAATTAGCATATGGTTATTGATATTAATCGTAGCGTAGTACTTTCAGAAAGTTCAGGAAGGAATGAACGTGACTTCAATTGAGCGAACTAGATGGTAACTTCGGTTGCCGTGAACAGGTTCAACACACAGGTTCAATAAACGGTTCATGGACTGAAAAAAATGATTTACTGGATATAAATATTTACCGGGAATATAATATATGGATACAGAATGCTAATGGTATTCGTTACTATATATGGGGGAACTACCACGTAACCACTGAGTGTATACGGTTGAACTCAGAATGAGTTGGAACAGCAACACTGAGTTCGGGAAGCTGAATGGCGAGCAAACACTACCTGGAGAGGAATCATACCCCAGCAACACTGAGTGTTATAGGGGTGAACTCAGCAACCACTGAGAGTCCGGTAAAAAGGTTTGGCTGAGAGACTATTGTCGGGGAGGCTGAAGGCCTGGTAGCAAATACTACCTGAAGGGACCTACCACCAGCAACCACTTGAGTGGGTAGGGGTTGAGCTCCAGGATTAACACTGAGAGCCGGTAAGTTTAGGCTGAGAGATTATTTGTCAACTCAGTAGTTAACTACGTTCCTTTTGAGAGAGCCTAGAGATTTACTCCAGGTTGCTTTCTAAAATCATCAAATCTCGTGCTTCTCATAGATCTCAAAGAAGTTGAATAAGTCAAATTACGAACTATATGAACGTCTTATAATATTTTGTACATCTAAAGAAATTAACTTTAATAAAATAAGTCTAAATTATTCGTATTTCCATGAATATCAATCGAATACTAAATTGTATTAAATAGCTAGAAAATATGTGCTTCTTAAGATGCAGAGCAAATTTTATTACTCTTGACATTATGGTTCTCAGGAATTTTACACTATTCTTGTTAAAGGATAATTACTACTATTTATATTTAGTATTAATTATTAAAGCTTAAAAATCTTTAATTACCATGTATGAAAAATGATCAAATTGATGCTGGGGCATATAAGTATAATTCCTTCGAACAGGAAAAAGGTTTTAAAACTTATTAGGACTGATTAAAATTAATTAAAAAACTTATTATTAATAGTAAGTATCCTATACATATATAGCATATTTACTAACTTACAATAATCTCTTTAATTATCCATTTCTTAAATTATAATAATTAAAGTCAATTATCAATCGCACTATTTGAGCAAGGCAAAAACACAAAGAAAAAACCAAATAAAAAACAAAAAAGATGAAAAAAGTAAATAGTGCGTAGCGGAGGAAGGAGTCGAGGGTCAAACGGTTTTAATGTTTCCTTTCTAATATTCTAATTAATAAATTTAAGCTATTTTCACCATTTCCCATTTTGTAGCATTTACTGATAAAATAGTAACATCGATTCTTTTATGGAAACATTTTAAAGCTTCGTTACACGGGTAACTTAAATAATAGGGACGCGTCAGATATGTGTTACATTAATGATAATTAATAGTTATATAAAAGTCTAAATTTAGGGAACTTCTTGCTCTGTCTTTTATAAGGAAGTTGGAATTAAAAAAAGTGAAATTTAGATTTCGGTTCTTTCTAGTATTTCACTTCTTGAAAAAAAGATAGATTTATTTAAACATATTCTCATATCTATAAATTTAACTTCTTTTTGTGGTGTGCAAAAATACTCTACTTAAATTATTTACTTTCTCGATAATATGTAGAGCCTTCGGCAATAGTATTCAATAGAAATCGATATATTTACATATACAAGAATCTTATCAGGAACGAGTACTAAGGGAAAAACAAGCAGAATTTACGTTAAAGCAAAAAAATTAAAATTTACTAAATTTATTCCGAGATCTTTCGCATAAGATCTTTTCCCAGCATTCTTTAGACTTCAACAAAATATTCCTCATTCTTTTCGTTACTTAAATTACTCTATTCATTATCATGATTCTACAAAATTTAATACATGGATTTCTTTCATAAAATATTCATCTAAAACCTTGATCAGATTTAATCATACAACAGCATAAATATTACAAAAAAAGTCACTTGCCCCGAAAGTAGAATGCGTTATGTTAGCTTTTACTCCCATTCTGCTCTAATTTTCAGCGGTCTAAACAAATGCGTTCTAGACAATCATGACGATTTTGGACTTAATCGGTAAGGGTTTGACAAGACCATATCACCGGCAAAGCAAAACAATAGGCAGACTTATAGACATCTTTATAAATAATACAATCTGTCAGCTGCACAGAAAACTAAACCAATTAATCATCTTAAAAACTATTACATCTTACTAATCATCATTTCAAAAACTCTACTTCATCAAATCAAAAACACAAAATACTTTTACTTCAAACTAGAACTTAACTTAGGAACTCAATAGCAATCTAAAATATCTACACTACTTATGATTTTTGTATTAACTATTTCTCATAATTCAATCAAAAAGGATAATCAACATTACTGCTAATTAATTTTCATGATTTTACACTTATCTTTTCTCGATATTTTCTTTAAGTTTCTTTATGCAAAACAATAAGTTAATTGCTTATTCACAAAATCATTAAAAAATTATATCATAATCACCAAATAAGTAAGGATAATTCATGTTATTAAAATTTAAGACTGTACAGGCAACATAAGTCCTCAATAATGAATAACAATGTTGCATAACTTCTAAAAAATTCTGGAATGTAATATATTACAATAAACTTTAATATTTATAAAAATTATTTTTACATTATCATTATAATAATAAAGGGAATGAACATATTATAACGAAAAAGGGAAGATAACGTTAATAGTCCTGATTAAGATTTTTTAAGGGATATTATAGATTAAATATTATGCCGTCGTTTACATAATATCATACGCTTCTTTCCTCCTCATCGTAATAATAACTTTACTTTCTCTTTATCATTATTAATATCAACGTTATTGGTAGTATTATTGTCCTTTTTATTTAAATTTACTCGATAAGATTTGAAAAGAAAAGCTATTAAGGATTTTGGAATGAAAACATGATGTGTTAATTACTATTGTCATTCGTTGTTATGGGAAATATTATCGTCGTTGTTACTACTTATTAACTAGTAAACAGTGTTAGATGATCAAAGGAACGATAACTCCACGAAAAATTATTTACTGATTTTAATATAAGGCGCAATTGCTTTTTTTATTATTAACATTAACGCTGCTATTATTACTACAATTAATCTATTTCATATAGTTATCATATTATCAACTTCATCAAAACTCAAAGAAGTCTTCATAACTATCATCTTTATCATTTTAGTGGGAATTAATGCGTAACTTTAATATTGCCGTTAAAAACACTCATCTCGAAAATCAATAGAAAATATATTTATCAGCTCTATACCATTTATTATTATAACTATTCAGTATTGTCAATATTACCACTATCTTTTATTTATCAACTGCATTAAAACATTATATGTCAATATTATCATTATTAGTATGACTACTACGACTATTGTTTATTTGAACTAACTTATTTTTCTTTTTTTTCTTTCTCTCTGGTTATTATTATTTTTCATTTAGACAAACAATTATCATATTTCTTTTATGTGCATGAACAATTTTTAATTTTCTCAGTAGTTATGTCTAGTGCTTTAAAAAAGATATAATTTTCCTTTGGATTGATAATGAGTTCATTGTCTTAATTTGATTGGATTGTTGTATGATTTTAATTACTGTCTTAGCAATATTTTTCTTTTGAAATCCCCCCCTTAATTAGTGCTTTCAATATCGAATTCTTATTTTAAAGTTATCGTTAATACAGTTATATTGAATTTATTATTAACGTTACTTTTACTATTGACATTATTATTAACGTTATTTTTGCTACTGACATTTATATTAGCGTTATTTTACTATGAAAGTTATTTTACTATTGAATTTTATTATTACGTATTTTTACTATTAAGACTTTATTTAATAAAATCTGTCACCTGTCTAGCAAAGCTAATACTGTGCAATTGTCTACTGTGTTTGTCCCAACAAGACTGCCACCAAATGTAAGTTTTAAGATTATTAGGACAAGACAATTTTCAGGTGACAGGATAAGAAACTTTTATTAACAATGATTTTATTGAATATAGTACTTTATTTACATAAATTAGAATTAGTTGATATAAATAGGTATAGTACTTTCATAGAAGTTCAGGAACGATATGACACGTGACCTCAATTGAGCAGACTAGATGGTAACTTCGGAGTTAGCGTGAACAGGTTCAACAAAGGTCATGACTTAAAAAATGATTTTACTGGATATTAGTTCCTTAGGATATAGGATATGGCAGACTCCGAATGAGTTGGGAACAGCAACAACTGAGTTCGGTGGAAGGCTGAAGGCCTGGTAGCAACCTATAGAGGGACCTACCACAAGCAACCACTGATGGGTAGGGGTGAAGCTCAGCAACCCTGAGAGCCGGCAAAATTTCGGCTGAGAGGACTATTGTCAACTCTACTAGTTGGACTAAAGTTGCTTTTGAGGAGCTAGAGATTTACTCCAGTTGCTTTCTAAAATCATCAAATCTGGATCTTGAGAAGAATGAAGAAGTTTGTTTTTCTTTTTTAATAAGAAAAATTACGAACTATATGAAACGATTCTTAATATTATTTCGTACAACTATATAAATTAACTTATTAAAAAATCTAAATTATTCGATTTGCTTGAATAATGGGTAACTAATTTATATATAATATTTTGGACAAATGCATTTATTTACAAACTGAAAGCAAATGTTTTAACGCCTAAATATTCTTTCATTTACACCCTTTCATGGACACGAACTGTGTTATCAGCCTTCGAATTAAATTAGACCTGGAAATTTCTCGCAACTCTGGTCGAATGTGGTAGTCCACCACAATAATCAATGATGTTTGATGATCCGAACCTTCTTCCTCATCTTAGACGAGAACTTTATAGTTTCGACGGGAACATCATATTTAACTATTTTTCTATTATCATAGAACCCCTTGGGTAAATTACAACTATTAATTATATTCAAAATGAAAGAAGAAAAAAAACTAAATGAAACACCTTGAATAGATTTTTCTTTCCCTTTCCATCTTACACCAATCGTTTCTGGTATATTTTTTTCTACTCCAGTAATAAACTATCTTATTCACTTCTTCCTTTTGCTTCTAAACATTCATTTATTAGTTCCTTCCTTACTACATCTTTGGTCAACACATCTTATACTTGTTCCCATACATTCTACTTCTTTCACTTCTCTCTCTCTTTTCTAACATTTCCTTTATTGCAGCGATTTCTATTATCAATCTTGTACTGCTAACTCGCAATGTAGAAGTAATTACTTAAGTTATGTTAGGGGTATTATTCTCTGTTTTTGCTATTACATCTTTATCTGCTATTCCGATGATAATCCTCCACATCTTGCTTATAAAAATTTATTTTAGCTGCCTCTTTTAAAAAAAAGTCCCAATGTTTTCGCCTCCACAGTTTATGTGGATACCTTTTCTTTCATTTTAGATTTCCAGCTTACAGGACACTTACGTCCATCATGGTCTACTAGGTTTTTACTATGTATCTTTATCTTTCGACGACGTTCACGTGAAATGGATTTCTCCTCCCCACGCTGTCTGTTTCGGGATCCAGTCTTTCACCAAAGCTGAGACATTCGACGACGTTGAGGGGTTCCTTTCTGTCTCATAAAAAGATCCACAATGACTCAACACCTGTCTACACTTGATGGCTCCAAAACGGTAGACGGAGTGGGAGCGTCGGCTGTCTTCCCAGATCTCGTCATTTCCCCACACCCTGCCTCCCTATACGTCCATCTTTTCAGCTGAGCTGATAGCGCTGGTTTCGGCTGTGGGCAGAATTAGCAACCTATCACCCGGATGTCGTTATACAATCTTCTCGGACTCTGAGGCGCTCTCTTGGCTCTGCTCGATCGGTCAGCAAGGAATCCTTTGGTTTCATGTGTCCAAAAGTTCATCGGCTCTGTTCAACTGAATGGTAGGGGCATTGAGTTTTGTCGGGTCCCTTCCCATGTGGGTGTTCCGGGGAACGAGAGAGAGAGAGAGCCACTACCGTGGCTCAAACGGTAGAGCGACGGAGTCGCATCGCAAGGTCCCCTTGTCCGAATCCAGGTAGAAATTACCTGAGAGGGAAGTTCCCTCCTTGAATAGGGCTATGCCCGTGAGGTGTGAACTTTTTATATTATGATACAGAGGCCAACCGTGCTGCCGTCGGCAGGGTAACTAGCAGACGGTTCCTTCCACTAAATATACTGTTGGGACACCTCCCGGCCACTGCTTTTTACGAATGTGTCCGTCAGAGTTTCCTCTTTTGTTGGGCGGATGATTTTCGTGGCCCCAAGCTGCGGATGTTAAACCTCGTTTTAGGTCACTGGTGCTGACTCCTCATATAGAAACGGAGTCGGACACCAGGGTTCGTAAGACACCGTTACGAGTTGGACATACCACTCGCCGCATAGAAAATTTCACATCGTGAAGAGAAAAATACCCCATCCTGTTCGGTATTGATGTTCATTCGTATAGATCCTCTTAACTATTCGCCCATAATATATTATGGGTTGCGAACGCAGATCTCAGCCACCGACTCAGTATCTTCCTTGAATACGTTTACCATCCTTTCCGAGAAATCGCATTGCTTCATATTTTAATTCCGACCCACCTCCCCCTTTTCGAAGTGACAAAAATTTTGCGTTCCTCCATGAGCTGAACATCTTTTATCAATAAACTTCTTGCTCAATTAATTTTTTCCTCGTTGTGTAGGGACTTTCCCCTGGGTAGTTTTACTGACACGGTATAGCCGCTCTTTTTGCGTGCAGTGGTGGTGGTCCCTGTAAAGATCCTGGAGAAAAAAAAAAAAAAAATTTGAAAACCTCTACATTCCCGAAAAGACGCGTCTGTGTATACTCTACGAAAACTTCCTTTTAATTCCTCCATTGCTGTTGCTAGTGATTCAGATGCTTACTTTATCATCTTTATTAGTTTTCTCATGCTCATTTTATCTCCTTCAAAGTACCTACTCCGGTAACTTACGTTTAAACTTTTAAGAGACCTATAAAAAGTTTTCTACCTTTATTAACTCCCTCACACTCCTGTACTACCTTTCCTGTTATTTACATATTACTATCTAATCTTATACCTTCCTCTTTTATAATAACTCAAATGTCTCCATTACTTACTTTAAGCATCTTAAACTCTTCATTTCGACCATAACACAGGAATCCAAGTGGGTAAACATGATTACTTTATTAATTAATTAATGTGGAAAAATGTGAAAAACTAATTGTAGTCACATTTAGATTTCTCGTCCCTTACTTTATCACCACCAATATAATATACCAAGCCATAACAGCACCTTTTAGACTTTCTTTATTAGACTCCGCAACGTTTTAGTCTTGGCCCCTTTTAAAAGTTTATTTTCCTTTCTATTTGCTCTCCCTATACATTTGTGCCCTTTACATAAAGGGATTTACTCATCCATCCTTAAATATATCACGCTTAAACACAATTTCAATGCTTCAGAACATATTGATGCAACCGATTGTTCATCAAAGTTGTTTCTTCAAGACCTCACGACCAACCTTGCGCTCTATATTTTCTTCCCTTTATTTATATTTCCTATTATTCACCTAGCGGATATAACCTGTCCTAAGTTCAACTTTTCCTCATGTATTGAATTTTCTTTCCACATTTCGATCTTATCTTGTATTCCAAACCAGAATACTTCATCCTTTCACCTTCCAGCAAGAGCCAAACCTCCGCCCGTTTCTATACTCTACAAAACATCCCTCATCTCTTCCCCCAAAATTAGGATATGATGTTTTGGCTACTGTTTTTTTCTTCTTTCAGATTCCTTTGTCAAAATATTCAATAAAAAAAAATAAAAAAACGAATTTCAATTAAAATGGATTACAAGCACTAGTTCAAAAATCTATATAAAACAAAAAATGTTTATTCAAAATATCCGGAATCAAATTATATACTTTCAACAAATGGAGACTAAGAAATAATTTTTTCCTATCTGATCATATTCAACAAGCGAGGCTTTTCTCTCCTTAATGGTTTCAGAAATAGGCGAAACTACAGGAACTGAGTTTGGGGAATCTAGTGGTGGTTGGCGAAAGTTTTGTAATGTCACATGGAAATATCAGACAAGCTAAAATATCAATCCATGATAAGTTTTCTACGTCCTGAAGTAGAAGATAAACCAAAGGTGTGGTTTCAGCAAGGAGAGAAAAGCCACTGATCATATTGCTGGCGTTACAACAGAACTCCTAAGGTGCTTGCACTTTGAGAAAATATGTATGAAAAAGATTTAAAAATAATCGACCATCACAATTTCCATAAGTTTCCAACTTTCCCTCATGAGATTAGTTATAAAAATGTAGGTAAATAATAACCAAATATGAAATGTGAAGGATCCCACCCATCTATGTAGTGAGCTTGTAACTAAATGTATTCTTTCATAAAAATAAAAAGTAATTACTAATTAGCTTTTAAATGTTTAACCTTTTCCCCCACCACCATCTTTCCTAACTTTGGTCAACTTTGTAGGAATATTTTGCTTATGGGAGGAAACTATGTGAACAGTACAACAACAACAACAACAAAAAATAAAAAAATAAATAAAAAAAAAGTGTTATATCAACAGAAGGATGATAAAATATCATTTTGCCCATGTGTTCTCGGAATTGCTGTTGTTTTTATAAGTATTTAACTGTTAGAAGTTTCTGAATTTATCATGAACGAATGTTTTGAGTACATTAGTGGTCATTTAGTTATATTCCTTTCTATTGTACCTGTAATTTTTCTTTTAAGCTTCAGAAGCATGAGAAAATTACAAGTCTTTCGATGTGTTAAAATAATGTTCAGAGCCTTTGGAATAATAAAGATGAGTAAATAAGGTACATAGTTGAGGAAAACTTGAATATTATTTTTTGTTACAGAGTGTGAGTATATGAGAGCTTTTTTGGTGGGTCATTACTAGAATTTAAAATTGAGGGTTATTCATTCAATTTGTGCCAGTGTATTGATAGCAGTGGTGGAGATGTTGAACTTTATATTGGAAACGCTTCAGTCTGTTGAGAGAGCTGATTTAAAACTGTTTCATGGAACTGAGGTTGAATTATTATGGGTAGTAAAGTATATAGAAGAGGATCTTTTTTTACAGATCTTCTCTGACTGATGAACTGAATGTCGCAATGAAATGAGATTATGGCAGCATTTATTGGTAAGGAAGTAAGTGCAATCATGATGGGCAATTTCAATATTCTTGATATTGATTGGGTTACTTTTGCTAGTACTGACCATACTAGTTTATTATATATTGGCTGTACACTCGATATTATTTTAAGCCAAGTAATTGATGAGAAATCCATATCCACAGCATTATTAGACTTTTAATATTTGTAAATAAAGATTCTTTGGTTAGTAATGTTACAATTGAGGAAAATTTGGATAACAGTAATCATAATATAAGGTTTAATTTAAATGTAATAGTTAAACCACTGGTAGAAAACAAGGTAAAAGGTTTTTGACTTAAAAATGCAGATTTTGATAAATTCAGAAACATGCTTAGAACCATTGACTGGTATAAAGAATTTGAGAATTAGAACCATTGATTGGTATAAAGAATTTGAAAACCAAAACCGTTTTTAAATGGGTAAAATTTTCAATTTATTCTTGGATAAAATTCAGTCAATGCAATCAGGGGAAAAAAACAGAAAATCCAATTTGTGGAGTAGGGAAATAGATAAACTTAAGGTTCTAGAGGTTCAAAGAAAGTAACAATTTAATAAATTTTTTAAACTTATGGGAGAATAAGGAATGAGCTAAATCTGGTAATAAAAAGATCTAAGAGACAGTCAAAAATTAACCTGTCAAATAAATAAAAACAAAGACCTGAAGAAATTATTTTGGTTTTGTAATTTAGTAATAATAAACTGGAAGCTTGGCATGTTGTTAAGATAAATCATAAGGTAGTTAACTCTGATGAAGAATTAGTCAATAATTTTAAATACCTAATTTGTATCAGTGTTTCCAGATTAATAGTTTGATAACAGTTACGTCAAAAAACATAGTGATAATTTTATATTTGTTAATATTAATGTTGGGGAGATTAAAGATTTACTCCATAACAATAAGTCTGCAGGTTCCGATGGTATACATGGACGATTCCTAAAAAAAGATTGTAATAGTATTGTATATGGTTTATTTAAAATTTAATTGGTCTCAATTATTGTGAGATGCCAGAGGACTGCTAAATTGCTTTTGTTTTGCCAATTTATAAGAAAAGTAGTAGGGATGATCTTGGAAATTACGGGCCAGTTAGTTTAACCTCATTGATAGTAAAAGTTCTAAGAGAAATATCAAAGTTGAGTAACGAAGCATCTATTATACAATGAGATTTTGCGAGAACCCTCAGCATGATTTAAGAAAGATAAATCTTGCGAGACTAAGCTCAACATGATTTAAGAAAAGTAAATCATGTTGGACGATTCTTTTGGAATTTATGGAGCATATTATTGGGTGTGTGGATAAGGGAGAGCTTGTTGATATTGTATATCTGAATTTTAGCAAAACTTTGGTTAAGTACCCATAAAAGGGCTGATGCACAAATTATAAAAGTGGTTTCGAAAGGGTTGAACATAATTGCAGGGCTGTGGATCAGCTCTGATTTGGGTGGAGCTGAAGCTGGAGTAGGGACAATTTTTGGGAGGCAGAACTGAAAATAATAAACAATCGGGCGGAGCCAAAGTCTGGGTCTGATCAAAAAATTACTTTTACTATAAAATAATAGAATTTAGAGCCATCGCCTCATAAATTTCAAATGAAGGAGTCAGAGCAGGGCAATAGCTGGCTATTTTAAAATGCTAGAGCCAGAGCCGATTATTTTAAAATGATGAAGCCAGAGCTGGGAACTCGGTATTTTAAAATGATAGAAACGGTAAAAAACTGTTTAGTATTAAATGGCAACAGGATCATTGAAGGTAAAAAACTGTTTAGTATTAAATGGCAACAAATCATCATTGGAGCATGTGATAAGTTCGGTCCCTCAGGGTTCTGTGCTGGGTCTGCTTCTATTTCTAATCTATATTAATGATTTGTATAAGGAAATAAAATGTTTAGTTTCTAAGTTTGTTGATGACACTAAGCTGACCTGTCCTGTTAAAAGCATTTAGGGATGTAGGAGAGTTTAACTTTTTATTTGGACTGAAAAGTGGCAAATTAATTTTAATAATAAAAAGTGGTAACTTCCTTACCTGGGCTATGCTAATAAGAATTTTAATTAAGAAACAGATGAGGAGTGGCTTGAGCCAGTGGATCATGGAAAAGATTTGGGTTTGATTATTTGTGGTAATTTGAAATTGTCAGAACAATGTTTAGAAGCCTGGAGTAAAGCTAAAAAACAGAATGTTAGGAATAATAAACCATACTCTTAATTATAAAAGTAAGGTGGTGATCAGAAAGCTTTATAATGGATATGTTAGACCACTGATCGAATACTTCACACAGGTTTGGTCCTTATATAAGGAAAGACATTTATATGTTCGGGTAGTAGAGCTAACAAGGTTAGGAATAATAAACCATAATGTTAATTATAAAAATAAAGTGATGATCATAAGCTCAATCATGGTTACGTTAGACCATTGGTTGAATATTGCACACATGTTTGGACTACTTATCTAAGAATAGACATAAATATTTTGGAGACAGTTCAGTGCTGACCAACAAGAATGATTTTTGGATTTAAAAACAGGAGTTTCAAGTAAAAGCTAACTCGGGATGTTTCTGTAAAAATATTTTTTTTTTTTTAGAGGGGATATGATTCAGATTCACAAAATGTTTTCTTCAATTGACAATATAGATGTGAGGAAGTCCTTTTCATTAGATCACAATGGGCTGACCAGGGATCATACTTAAAAGATAAACAATAATTTATGCCATCTAGATATAAAAAAGTATTTTTTCAACAATTTAATTTTTGGAATGGTTTGTAATGGATTTGATTAATATTAGGTCTCTTTCAAACTTTAAGAAAAGTTTGATCATTTTATGGATGGTTAAGGTATAATATGATTGACTTGGTTTTAAACGCCATGTTTTAGTTCCTGGGTTTATTTTGAAACCCTTGCGCCTTATGGTGTTTTCTATTAGTCACTTAGCATGTAAATATATAAGGTTAAAAAGTACGATATGTAATACAAAAATCTCATCTTCGAATTACCTACAGCCTTGTAACACATATTTCCAAATAATACTTTTTCTCTGTTTCTAAAGTCTTTTCATTAATATTTAAAGCTACGAGTGAAAATTATCAATCAACTTGAGGATGACGCCAAGAAACCTCTTTTGGACGTTAACAAAACGTTAAATGGAGCATCGGTGGAAGATTTCATAAATAAAATCGACGATGCAATTTCCGTCGCCGATATCATTCTTAAAAAGAAGGATAATAAAAAAGATAGGTAAGAGAGATTTGTTAGGCAATATTTATTTTATATTTTGAATTACCAGATTAGACGTGTTCAGTTTTAATTTGTCATTGGCATCTACTGTTAATGAAAGTGTTTGTTTTATTTCTTTAGATCGGTGTATAGCTTTTTAATTTCTTTACTTATTTCGGTAATATATTTTGCTCTACTCTATTTCATATAAATTTTGGGATTAACTGTATATTTATTAGATTTTTTGTAGAGTATTTTTGTTTATATAGCTCTATTTATATTTTCATGATTTAATATTACTTTCAGACAAGTACTTTTGAACCATCGAAGCGGATTAGTGGATCAGCTTAATGCTTCATTGAATTCAGCCCTCACTTTGCACCTGTCTTGCCTAATTTTATTTCAAGCTGTAACTGGTCATCTTCTCCACGCATCAGGAAAATTTGTGCCCCAAATTTTGGCATTTTTGAAACCTCATTTACCGCTAGATTTTTATGAAGTGTTACATGAATACCAAGGTAAAAGTTCAAATGAATACTTAAACGATTTTTATTTAAAATTAATAGTCGATCTTCATAAAACCAATTTTAAAATATTGGATGAGCTAGAAAGCATTTGGATTCAGAAAGAATGTTTGATAGTTGGTCATTCAACTTTTCAGCTAGAATTGAACAGAGTAACGGAAAGCGCGTCGAATAAACCTTTTCGTGCTGATGTTATTTCATCAATATGTGATTACCTTTCGGTCGTTATTACACCTTTCAATTATTTCCTACTAGGTGATAAGAATGGAACAGATTAATGTTGGTGGTAAATTATCGGGAGAGAAGCAAAATATTTTAAAGTAAATAAATATGGTTCGGGAAAGAGGTCCTACCTGGTGTCGAAACAGAAATGCAGTATAGAATGATATGGAAATCGAAGAAAGGTGGAGAGAACATGTTAGGGTATACCTAAATGAGGGAGAGTGGAAGAGAATAAAGAAAAAATTCGAATTAGTTCTGAGAATATATTTAAGGGAAGTGCTTAAAAGAGAAAATGAGAAACATGTTATAAAGGATGAAGTTGTGTGTGTAGTATGCCTTTAAAGGAAACGAAAGGATGAAAATCTTAAGGTTTGTATGCAGTGCAAATGGCTATGTTAAAAAGGGTAGATAATTTTGCTTTGAAATGATTTTTATGATTTTTCAATGGCTTCACGGAAAGGAATGACGCACCATAAGATTGATATTATCACTGCCTTGTTTCAATTTTT
>JABUQX010057212.1:20000-33231 GCA_015478945.1 Trachelipus rathkii | reverse complement strand
CCTCCGTTGTTGTTGTTTCTAGATATGAAGATATAAAAAATGCCCACTGGTCGAAAAATAGGGGGGCGTAAAATAGGGGGGTAATACGTACAACGGTTGCTACGTACAACGTTTGGCGCAACCCTTCTTTCGAAAGGTTGCAAAAAATTAGGGTTCCGAAAAATTTAGGGTTGCCAAAAAATTAGGGGTTGCCAAAAAAGATTAGGGTGCCAAAAATAGGTTCTTCAAAAAATAGGGTCTCAAAAAATTAGGGTTCTCAAATAATTAGGGTTCTCAAAATACATTAGGGTGTTCTCAAAAAATTAGGTTCTCAAAAAAATACCGTGCAAAAATGACCCATGGAAGACGGAAGGGTTGGTGGACGAAAAAAGCTTAAAGGCCCAAAAGGTAAAGGCCCAAAAAGTTCAAAGGCCAAATAAGGTCAAGGTCAGGTAAAAATTTGGGCTCAAAAAAGGTCAAGCCAAAAAAGTCAAGGTCAAAAAAGGTCAGGGCAGGTAAAAATTGGGCTCAAAAAGGTCAAGGTAAATGTAAAATCACCTGTGGTCAAAATGACCAACACGTGCAAAATGACCCCCTACTACTCAGAATGACTGAGAAAAACAGCATATTGTTGTGCCGTATATAGAAAGTAGTAAGGAAGATTTGGGAAAATTATAGGGCAGTTAGCTTAACATCTCTGGTTGTAAAGGTTCTGGAAAAGTACTGAAAGGTCATATAGAGAAATATTATAGAAGATAACAAGGTATTGTATGACTCCAGCACGGTTTCAGAAAGGGAAGGTTCATGTCAGACAAACCTTTAGAATTTATGGAATACATTACTGACTTCATTGACCGAGGAGATCCAGTTAATATTGTATATTTAGACTTTTAGTAAGCTTTGATAAGGTTCCCACATAAGGCTGATGAAAATGTTATTGCAATGTGGTAGTAGGTGGATGGTACATGGTTGGATATTAAAGAGTGGATTGCGAAATAGAAAAAAAGGTGTTACACTAACATGGCAATTAAATCATTCATGGGAGATAGTTGAGAGTGGGTGTCCCACAGGTTCAGTGCTGGGGCCACTATTGTTCCTTCATATATATAAATGATTTTAAGATCAGGGACTTAAATGCAAGGATATTTCTAAGTTTGCAGATGAACTAAAGTGCCATCTCAGTTATGGAATAGTGAGGATGCATAAAAGATGTCAAAATGATCGTTGATTAAACTTCTTGGGTGGGAGATAGTGGCAATGAATTTAATAGTAAAAGCGCAAGGTCTTCACCTAAGGTTACTCAAAATAAAAGTTTTAACTAACGAGATGAATGGGGATTGGCTTGAGTCTGTGGACCAAGAAAAAGATTTAGATGTGGGATTATAAGCAGTAATTTGAAAAGTAGCTAATCAGTGTTGGGAAGGTATAATTAATGCTAATAAGATGCTGGGCATATAATCGCAATGTTGTTTTACAATGAGCAGGAAGTAATAAGAAGATGTATAATAGCTATGTATAGGCAGTATAGAGTATTGTGCAACAAGTTATTGGGCCCCTTAATTTATAAAGAAAGACTTTAGATATGGCTCAGAGAGAGTGAACTGTAGAGAACAAGGATGCTTGTCTAACATGATAAAAGTCGAAGCAATGTGAGGGCTGAAGGAGTTAGAGAAAGCTATTCTGTAGAAAGGCGATTCATCAGAGGGGACATGATTACAAAGTCTTCAAAATATTTACATCTATTGATAATAAGAGACCTTAATTAAATTTTTACACTAGTAGAACATTGGGACAGGTGACCAGGGGGGAATAATAAGAAAATTAAAGAAAGCATGCCATCTGATATTTAGAAAGCATGGCATTCAGATATTTGGGTTGTTAAATTTTGGAATGATTGCCAGAGGAGGTTGTTTGAGTGTGACTGATTTGCAACATTTAACAAAGGGTTAGATTTGTTTATGGAAAGTTTGAGTAACATAGTAATATAATTGACGAAGCTAAAATTGGCGGGTTTTAGTTATAGTAGTTATTAATTGTTAGATGGCATGTGTGACCATAACTTATTTATTAATGCATGTGGGATTGGTTTGGTAAAATTCGTATATATATATATATATATATATATATATATATATATTATATATATATATATATATATATATATATATATATATATATATATATATATATTATATATCTAATAAATAAATGTGTATGTTGTATGTAATGGCTGTATGTGGTACTGATATATTATGTGTATGCTGTTATTATGTGTATGTGTATGTATTATTGTGTTTGTATATGTATTACTATATATATATAATATATAGTATTATATACTATATATATATATGTATATTATATAATATATAATATAATAATAATATATATATATAATATATATTATATATTATATATATATATATATAATAATATATGTATATATATAGGGTATCATATATATCATTAGTTTTGACTAAGCCAAATTGATGGATTTGTAGTTACAGTAATTTGACAAGCCTAGGGTGCTTTGTGGATTGCATGAGAGCATGTTTTGTTAGTGGGTTGACTGGGCAGATCTCGATAGGCCCATGTGGCTCTTTACTGTCTCTATATTCTAATGTTTTAACAACCTAACTAACCTAACCTAACTAAACCTTACCTAACCATAACCATTAACACTAACCTAACCATAACCTATCCTAACGCCTGCGACGCACTGTACGGGAGTTTTTTATTGATGGCGTGATCGACCATTGGACCTGTCGATTATTTTTCTTGTCAACCATTGGGGATTAGTCCCCTTTTTTTAGTGTCTGTACAATCTTTTCGAATGAAATTAAATAATATTATTTACATGTTAAAGAATTACTTGGATTTTAGTGGACTTTTGAGACCAAGGGTTTCATGTTTCAGGCACATGCCAATTAAAACGCTTATTTACACAGAAAAAATGGCACAAAGTTAATAGATAGAGAGATACAAATATATTTTAGTATTGCAAGGTGAGGACTTCGGAAGTTTCAAAGTTTGAATAATATTACTTCGAAGAACATTCAACAAGTAATGTGGTAGTCTTATTAAGGTAAAAATACATTTCTTTGCTAAAATTGCATATATGTAGGCTTTAATTCTCTTACCTGGGTTTCAACTTTTCTAAAAGTAAACTCCACAACAATGGAGTTATGCTCTTACATTTAGTTTTAAAAACAGAGAGATCAAATTCACAAGAGTAAGAGCTATTATACAGCATAGGGCCTAATGAGTGGTGGTTAATAAAAAATAAAATAAGAAGTTCTGTTTAAATAGTGTTTGAAATAAAAGTTTCTGAGTTAAAGAATTTAGCTTCATCAATTGATAAAAAATGTTGTCGAAGTAAAAAACGTGATACAGACCGTCTATCGTTTTTTGTCATTTTGTGTTTACGCATCGATAAGAAATTGCTCACCATTTTAGGACGAAATTTCGTGCATAAACGAACGCTTCTTAACAAACAATCGGAGTCAGCGTGTTGTGATGGAGGCACGTGGTTTTTGGGACTAAACAGGAAATAAAAAAAAAATAGCAAATAGTTTCATATTACAAATAACTGATCAATCTATTGTGATGGAGTTTATCGATATTTGGAAGAAATTAGATTTTAAAGCTAATTTTATTTGAATGAAAATCCGCAATTTCAAACGGTTTACCATGCCGCCATGTTGTTGTTTACATTTTTTCAGTAAGAACGTGCTTAAGTCCGGTAAGAACGGGAAATAGCAACTTACAAATTAAGGCGAATTCCTTTTAAGTTTCGGTGGGCATTTGCTCTTACTTACACTCAAGCTTCGACAAAAGACAACCAAACTAGAGTGATTTCTTACGTCTTGTAAGCACAAAGCAAAAACGAAAACGGCCATATATTTGGAAGGGTAAGAGAAAAAATTATACTATTAATATAATATATATATATTATATATATATATATATTTATATAAATATGATATGTATTATTAATATATATATATATATATATATTATATATATATATATATAATCTATATATATATAGGTAGAGAAGCATGCTCGAATCAATGGAAGTACTTCACATTGGGTTTAAGGTGTGCAGGGTATTTTCCATGGCATTCCAGTGCCTAATGGTTCAGCATTCTCTTTTGTGTTCATATATACACTCCTCTTCCATACAACACCCTACCAATGTTTGAGGAGATAGAATTGCTCACAGCATATATTCTGCTTGTCGTAGAAGGCGACTAAAGGGACAGTGGCATTGGGTTAGCTGCCCACTACCACTTACTCTAGCTTAGGTATGCTTTTGCAGGCCTCGGAGATGGTCGTGATAGCCGTAAACATACACATATCTTTCGGCGAAATTGTATGAATTGTTTAGGTACATGGAATGCCAGAGGAATAAATGTCGAGGAGAAGAGGAGAGAGGTGAGGATGTATTTAGAAAGGGTAAATTTGATTTGCTCGCTGTTACTGAAAGAAAGATGAAAGGAAGCGGTGAAGGTGAGTGGTGGTGATGTGAAATGTAAGATAGTGTGGTTCTGTGTGAATGTGTGAGAAGGGGAAGGCGATTACTATGAGAGGTAAGAGAGAGCATGCGATTTCTGAATGAGTACAATGTGGCACAGAAGCTATGGTGGATTTTTATTGTTAAGTTGAGTACTAGAATTCTAATTGGTTAAATTAAGTCTGAACAAGGGTAAGATCATGTAGACTGGTTGTAAAATATGCGTCCATCTGAGGGCTGGGTGTTGGTGGAAGAGGCGACTTCTTGGGATAATCTGAAAATTGATAGTTTTGGATGGTTGTGGGAGTAGATGTTCTTCACGATTGATGTGTTGGAGAAATGCTCAGAAAAGGGATTGGTATAATAGGTTAAATTGGGGTTGTACGAGAGGAAAATGAGAATGGTAGGAGGGTGATTGATTTCTGTTGAGGAAAGAGGTATCGTGTGTGCAGTAATACTTTCTTCAAGACAAACATTAGTTGTTTGAAGAAAATGGTATCGAGTGAACAGAGTATGATTGATTTTGTGTTAGTGAAAGAGGAGCATGTTGAAGATATGTGTACTGGAATGTTAAATCAGTGTGGGTGCCAAAAGATGTTATTTTTTCGAGATCAGTGCTAATGTGGTAACATCCGAAAAATTTGAGGAAAGGATTTTGTTGGATGAGTCAATGGAGGAGGAAGGCAAAGTTGTGAGAATTTAAGAGGGAAGTATAAGTGACAATGCAATAAGAAACACGATATTTAGAGAAGCTTACAATAGAATCAGTTGATTGTGAACAGTGAAATGACAAATCTGGCCACAACTGAAGGAAGTTAAGCAGTGATTCAGTTAGTGCAAGAGAAGTATGTGAATTTGAAAAAGTAGTCTGCAAGGGATCTGTTACTATGAATGGTAGAATAGAAGAGATAATACAATGGTTAAAAATTAAAAAGAGGCTAGTTGAGTTGCTAAAAGCAAGTGATTGAGGTCTCAAAGATGATTTGTTAGGAATTATTATTAAAGAGGAAAAGGGAAGATAAAAGTTGCATACGTGGAGAGAAAAAATGATGGTATAAATGTAAATGAACAGTTTGGAAGACGGATGAATGGGGACTTACAAAGAAATAGGAAGCTCTTCTGGAGAGGAGCGTCGAAAGGTTAGAGATGAGAGCAAGAGGAATCTGCGTAGAATAATCAATAAGGATGGTGCATTCATCGTACACTGATGAAATGGATGTGAGAATAGTGTGGAGGAGAACACTCGAAAATCTGCATAACAATGGTCAGTAATGAAGGAGCGTGATAGTGAGTGTTGTTGTGATGGATGCAAACCAGTAAAGGTTTATTTTGAGTAATTTTTAATTGATCGGAGGAGGTAATGGGCTAGAGTCGAGAAAGTTGGAAAAATGGTAAATCTCTACAGGTATATTATATATAGGATATATATTATATATTATATTATATATATATCTAAAATAATATATAAAAATATAGTATAATATATATATATATATATATATAAATATATATATATATATATATATACTATAATATATATTATAGTATAGGTAGAGAACATGCTCGAAGCAATGGAAGTACTTTCCATTAATTGGGTTACTGGTGAAATGATCAAGAATGGAGGCGAGATGGTGATTGAATAGAATTTGGAAGTTGTTGGTATAACCAAAAGCTTAGGAGGTATAGTTCCGAGAGATTAGGAGGAGAGCAGTAATATTACCCTTATTTAAGTGTAATGGGGGTAAGGAGAACTGTAAGAACTATAGGGAATTAGTTTATTGAGTGTTGTAGAGAAGGTGTATGCTGGTATTCTTGGTTGAAAGAGTACGTTCGAGTGTCTCGGAACTGGACATATCTTGGTGAAGAATAAGGTGCATTCTAGGAGTGGTAGAGGGCGTGTGGATCAAATTTTTCTTTTGAAACAAATGATTGAGAAAATGGAGAAAATTAGAATAAATTGTATTTAGGTTTTATGGACTTGCAATAGGCATATGACAGGATTAATAGGGAAGCTCTGTGGCAGGTGTTGGTGATATGCGGTGGTGGCGGTAGGCTTCTGAATAGAATCAAATGTATGTATGACGAAAGGAAGTGTGTGTAGAATAAATTGGAGTCGAAAGTGATTGTTAATTTACTAGCTGAATGAGAGTATATATAATATATATATACTTATATTATATATATATATATATTATAATATATAAATATATATATATAATATATATATATATATATATATAATATATATATATATATTATATATATATTATTATATATTTATAATATATATATATATTATATATATATATATATATATATATATATATTTATATTATATACTATATATTATATATATATATAATAATATATAATATATTATATATGAATAGTATTACTACTTATATATATATATATATATAATTTATTATATATATATAACTATATATATATATATATATTATAGTTATTATTATATATATATATATATAATTATAATATATATATGATATATATTATATATATTATTATATAACTATATATATATATATATATATATATATATATCATCCACGTTTTAATTCAACCACAACGCTTAAACAATTCTCCACCATTCCGACAGAGAAAAGCATTCTCAATAATGCACTTGGGGAACACACCCTATCACTCTTTCCACAGATAACAATTACCTCATATCAAGAAGAGATGTACGGATGAAATGCGGATTCCATGCAAGATGCATTTCTGTGCCAAAATGCAATAAGCTTGTCCAAGCGAAAGATAATAACTAAACCCATTTTATATTTACTATATTATTCTAATTTAAATTTGATTCTAATGACTCCGTTTTTCCTCTGAATTTATTATCAGTCTGATTATTACATCCTATCCTTATGCTCTTTTTTCTTTTTATCAGGTATCCGGCAACCTCCAATACTATGACTAAACTATTTAAAACTCCTTCTAAGGATTTCATCACACTTACACTATACCATCATCACAATGGTTTATACCGACATCTATAAATCTTACCTTATCCCTAACTAATGCAATGTTGGAAATAGTTTACCGTATGTTAATATTTATTGTGTCGTTTTCCAATACATACTACTAAATCTGGACGATAAATATAATAATGCAATTTTTTCACCTACTTTCAGTAATTCTTATGCTCTACTAGAAATCTGAAAATTTCCAAAAGTAGTAAATAGATGCTAAATGCAGTATCTACTACCAATTATATATTATTATTATAACAGCGTAATTAGAAGATATGTAGTATATAATAATATATATCAATAAGAATAATATTAATAATATATATAATTTAAAATATTACTTAAATAGTATATTATAATACTATACTTCTCTTCATATTATAAATCTATATCTATATCAAACTTTAACTATTTATTTCATTACTATATTCTTACTCTATTAACTCTTATCTATCTACTCTAGTACTCTCTATCTATTCTCTCCCTCTTTTTATATACTATATAATATATTAGTATATATATATATATATATATATATATTATTATATATAATAATAATTATATAATTTATACATAATAATTATATATATATAATATATATATTATAATTATATTATATATTTATAATATATATATATATATACTTAATTATATAATAATATTTTATATATATATATAATATATATATATATATATATATTATATTAATAATATATATATTAATTAATATATACTAATATATATAATATTAACTATAATATATTAATTATATTAAGTATTATAAATATATATATATATTATATATATATTATTAATTAATATTATTATTATAATATATTATATATATATGAATATAATATATATATTATATTTATTATATACTTATATATATATACTATATAATTAATTATTAACTATATTAATTAATATATATATATTATTATATATTACATATATATAATATTATATATATATTATAATATTATAATATTATAATTATTTATTAAATATAATATATATATAATATATATATATATATTTAATATATATTATTTTATATATATATTAATATAATTATTATTATATAATATATATTAATATATATATAATATTATATATTCATAATATAATATATATTAATATATATATATATATATATATAATTATTATATTATTATATTAATATTAATATATTAAATATATTAATTATTATATTATAATATAATATAATATATTATATAAATATAATAAAATATATTATATATATATATATATTATTAATATATTAATATAGTTAATATATATATTATTATTATATAATATATATAATTTTAATATTATATATATTATAATATTATTATATATATATATATATATATATTAATATATATATAGATATTTTTTATTATTATAGTATAATAATAAATATATATTATTTTTATATATATTAATATATATACATATTTTTTTTGTAATTTTATAATTTTAATTGGACATGGGAAATATAGAATATGAATTAAATAGTGCATAATTTATATGCCAGCGGAAGTAAGTGATGAAAAATTTAACTAATATACTTGATAGTTTATTTAATTACGTGAATATATTTTAGAAATTTTATTTGTTTATTAAACAAATTTGTGACATATTTATTTAATATATAATATATTATAATATACATATTATATATTATATATTATATATATATATATATAATATATTAATATATATTTCATTAATATATTATATATAATAATTATATATATATATATATATATTATTAATATATAATATTAATTATATAATTATTATAATTATATATTATATATATATATTAATATATATTTATATATTTAATATGATTAATAATATATATATTATATATATTATAAATATAATATTATATTTGCCGCATATTATACTCATGTATCAGATTACAACTGTAGAATCAGTTGACCCTATATATAGTATATAGGTATATTATTTTATATAATATCATTCGAATAGTGATTATGTAAGAATAATAGAGTTATGTATTAATTTAGTATGATACAATAATGTATTATTAAGTAGTCCTACGATAAAATATAAACTTTCCTACATAAGATTAACAATTTGGAGTTGTATATAATAGTTGTTGCACGTTAGTATACATATAGTATAAGTCACTTAGATACCCCTTTAGGAAGTGTTTCACTCATTTTAATATAACTTATTTAATATTCAAATTGTGGTATATAGTAATAAATAATATTTTTTTTTATTGAAATTTTATTCAATTATGTCACTACTTATCTATAATATTATAAGGTGTTAAAATTTATTTCCATTTTTCAAAGTAGTATAAGAACGGTTACTACCATCATATAAACTGTTGGGTTTATCTATGACTCAGAAGGCTCTGGAGTTATTGGATTTTTATTTCTTGTACGGAGGTGAAATTTTGCATTGGAAGGCTACTTATGCTAACTATATGTACTCATTAGCTGCAACATCTCATATTTTTTTTTCTCTAATGTGGCGTGATAAAGGATGTACATTAGGTTTCTGTGGGTGCGATAGCAAATCTCAAAGTGTGGGTCTTGTGTGCATGTAGCTACCGAATAGCTCACATAAATATATATTACTCTTATGTCTGCGTCAAAGATATTCCATCTTTGTTTCCAGGCTTATTATTGTATATGTATAATTTACCAGTCTTGAGTTGTAAGAATACTCAATCACTATTCACAATAAGTGATTACTAAGTCGGATGAGAAAGTAACTTGAGAATAGCCTACTTTACTCTAATAGATTATATATAGTCAGATAATGTTACTCGCATAGTATCTATATGAATGACTGGTCATAAAGATGACTACTACATAAATAATCTATATATAATTATAAAAATATGCTTCTCAATATAACTAAAGTCTTATACCATAATATATAATACGTACTGCTAATATTGTTACTTATAACTCTTCATTTACTGTGACTATTAGTGGTATTATTTGCTCAGATAGATATTAATAAATAATTACATTCTCTCTTGTAATGTTCTACTAATACAATGATTGACTGTACTACTATTAAACATATTGTCAAGTACGATGGATATATATGAGTACTATATAATATTTGATTATAGGGCACTAGTACTTAGTTGTATATTAGTATATATGGCTATTTGTCGTACAAAATCAAGTAGATCAATTTTTTAATTACCGGTACATAGATATAGGCAGGTGCGTCCATCTAGAGACTCTTGTGTCTCTAAAGGCTCATGATCGAAATGTCAGCCGCATTAATACTAATTCATTGTACCTTTGCGGTTCTCCTTGGCTCGCATTATGTATGGTGTTCGGCTGTCTCCTTCGACTCGTACTCGGCTCTTTATTGAGAACTGTTCGAACAATGAGAGCACAATCATATACCCATTTGTGTCTCAACCTTTTCTTGCCCAAGTTGACTAAATTGTCTGAGTGGGCTTTGTGTCAATTATGGCATTCTTGTGTTTCTAGTGTATGGGGTGTGGGTTTGCTCTGTAGCCATTATGTAGTTGCCGGTTGAGCTCATATTCAAGATATACGAGGATCGCGGTCTGTCTAAAAGTGAGGGTACAGTTAATATACAGCTTAAAGGTGTCTCTCGTTATTGTATCATTATATATAAATTACTGTGCTACCATCACTCATTTTTCGTTACATTGGTGCTTGTGAAGAAATAATGCTGTTTAGGTTCAATAAGTAATTTATAGAGCTCAAAAACTACGATTTACGCTATTGGAACATTTTTGCCCATATATGTTTTAATTTAAAACCTAACGATACAATACAAACAGATAGCGCATGATCAGAAGAGACGAAGGGTCTTGGTTTGTAAAGAATATTTGGGCCAGTTTGTTCTACCTTATGGGCATATACAGACGCAAAATTGTGAGCGGTCTCGTTTTTGTGAGTGCCCGTACTTTAGAGTTTATGGTTGAATATGATACTGTCGGGTAAGGAATGCAACGACTTTTCGGTACGAGTAGATGTTTAGAGGGCGGCTGAGGGATCGTGGTGGAAGCAAGAAGCTTAACTGGATGGAGTCAGCCCTCGATGTTGTCTTGTCAATATACAAACACGGAATTGCTTTTCATTCTTTGTAGACAGAATGCTCGGCTAGAATTATCTGAGCATTGAGTGAGTAACGATAAAGTCCCTAAAAAATAGGTCTTAGAGGAAACAGCTCCAGTCTGATAAATCTCAGTGCGACACCAACTCAAATTGTGTTCGTAACGTGGGGAATTTTGCTATTTTCCTCTTTAGACAACAAAATAGTGAATGTTCGGTTAACCGGATGGTGTATATGGGTAACTAAAATGCTTTTAGCTCTTTGCAGTCCTCGCTTTTCTCAGTTTGGTTCCTCCGAGCGAATAAAGAGGAAACTCCTCTCATCAATTTTCCGGGTAGTAAAACAAACCAGCAGTAAATTACCGCGAGGAGCCCTCTCTCATGCAATACGCCTGCTCGTGGTCTTCGACCCTACCTCCTCTCACACGCCTCTCACTCACGCCCAAGTCTCTCGCGCACTATAACCACGCTTCTCACTCGCACGCCCCTTTTTCCCCGCGCCCTCTCAACCTCTCTCACGGCTCGCTGGGTAAATTAACTTGACGAGTGCATG
This sequence comes from Trachelipus rathkii, assembly GCA_015478945.1. NCBI lineage: Eukaryota > Metazoa > Arthropoda > Malacostraca > Isopoda > Trachelipodidae > Trachelipus > Trachelipus rathkii. The sequence goes on along the minus strand of JABUQX010057212.1, from coordinate 21,087 downwards.
TTGTGTTGTCAATCATCAAGATAGATACTATTCTGTCAGAATGAGGGAAGAGTTTTCGTGTAATTTTTCTCAGTCACCTAAAGACAACAATACGAAGATCGCCACTCGAGTGCTTGGGGAGTTATATGATCTGCTCGGTTGTTTCGGAAATCAAAAATTTGGCACTAGTTGGAGGGAGGGGCTGGAATGATCGTATACACTATCTGTTGCTAATGTACCACGGACCGAAATCAAAGAGACTGATTAAATCTGTCATTAAGCTTGTTGATTACAGTTATGAGACAAGGATCAAGACGAGCGCATCTATCATGCAAGGTTTAACTGCAGTGTCTACTCAGTCGTGTGTACTACCTTCTTCTTTGCTATAAGAAGGGAGATCTTGTACGAGGGCCTCGACGAGCTTGAGTATTGAAAGGAAATCCATTACAAACTTTAACGCTTTAGCTGGCTGTTCTTTATTGGAGGTATTACATATTCTTGCTGGCCAATTCCGGATGAACCTTTTAGAGATGCTCCTTCAGCTTGAACGGCTTCATGCTCTCATTAGCAAGCGTCTTCTTGCAGATTACGCACTGTGGCAATTGAGTGCCATTGTTAACGATGGCTGAAAAACCAAAGTTGAGAAAACTCTCGCTGTATGTGCGTTTCTTCGACATATTTAAATTAATAACATATAAAACCTAAATAATATAAAATTTTCCACTTCAATGTATAAAATGTATAAAATAAATTGATTATATGACTGTTTAGCCTTAGCCACCTTAGCCTTTTATGTTGACACACTCAAAAAAAAATGACATCCAATCACGAACACAAGTTGTTCCTGTATTGAGAGACAAGAAGCGACTGGGAAAAGCAGAACAAATTGCCCCAAGTCAACAAGTGAATTAGTTAGTTCTGATTCATGGTTAAACCAGAGGCTCCTTTTTCAGTGTAAGTAAAATGACTACGGTTGTTGACTATATATATATAATATATATATACTATATATATTATATATATAGATATATATATATATATATACTATATATATATATATATATATATATATATATATATATTATATATATATATATATATATATATA